>PVKE010001096.1:0-32241 GCA_004027555.1 Craseonycteris thonglongyai
AGCCTGGACTCCTGTGTCTGAGGGAGGAGGGGCCGGGGGCCTGGACTCCTGGGTCTGAGGGAGGAGGGGCTGGGGCCTGGACCCCTGGGTCTGAGGGAGGAGGGGCTGGGGGTCTGGACCCCTGGGTCTGAGGGAGGAGGGGCTGGGGGTCTGGACTCCTGGGTCTGAGAGAGGAGGGGGTGAGGAGTGGGGCCCCTCACCGTCAGAGCTGATGACCAGAGGCTCGCTGCGCTGGGACAGCACGTAGGGGGAGGTGGGTGTGTGGTAGTAGCAGCTGTAGGTGCCAGGGGCCCGGGCGCCAGGCAGCGGGAAGTCGGCCCAGGCCTGCACGGAGTCGCGGTACTGCAGCGGGGCCTCCTCGCCCACGCGGTACAGCGCGAAGCTCATGCCGCGCATGTGGCTGGCGCAGCGCAGGCTCACGGTTTCACCAGGTGCCACCACGGGTCCGGGCAGCGCCACCAGCGACGGGCGTGGCAGCTCAGCTACAAGGGAGGAGGTTGGAGACGTGAGCCTCGGGTCCTCTCTCTCGCTCTTGACTGCCCCTCCCTGTAGGTCCCTGTCCCGCCTCTGTCCTTGGTGCCTAAAATTCTCTCCAGCGTCTCTGCTTTTATCTCCCTTTGCGTGCTTCGCTACCCCTGGATCTCAGAGGCAGTGAGTGCCTCCTGGTTTTTTCTCCTTGCGTTTGTGTCTCTCCCAGGTTTTCCAACCTCGGCATTAATGACATTTTGGATACATCTGGATAATTCTTTGTTGTATGGGGTGGGGTAGAGGTCTGTCTTGGGCATTGTAGGCTGTTGTACAGTATCTCTGCCCTCTATCCACTGGATGCCAGTAGCACACCCTTCCCTAGTCGTGATAACCAGAAATGTGTCCAGATCTTGCCAAAGGTCACGAGGGCACGATCGCCACTGGTTGAGCACCCCCCGTGTCTCTGGCTCACTCTCTCCTCTCTAGCTCTCTCTCAGCATTGTACTAGCCTGTCTCTGTAGGTCTCTCTCTCTGACCCTCCTCCGCCTTCCCTTATCCCAGGCCTGTGTCCATTCTTCTCCTCGCCCAGGACCTCACCTGTCACCAGCAGTTCCAGGGCATCACTGGGGTGGGACCAGACACCCGGTGCCCAGCCCGGATTCTGGTAGCAGCAGTGATAACTGCCCCCCTGGGCTGGGGTCACCTCCTCCAGGAAGAACTCCGCCAACTCCGCAGACTCATAGCAGTACAGCACTGGGGTGATCTCTCCAGACTTGAAGAGTGCAAACCTCCAGGCGGGTCGGGGTGCCCGGCACCTCAAGGTCACGTTGACCCCAGGGGTCACAACTGCAGCTGGCTGAGCCCCCAGCCATGGCTTGGGGTATGAGGCTGGGGGGACTGAGGAAACAGGTGGCCTGGGTTGTCAGGCGTCCTGGGAGCCTGAGATGACAGGGAAGCTGGGGCAGTAGGAGAATCATGTGGAGGCAATCACTGCCCCTTTCTCAGCCTCAGTTCCCTCTTTGTCAAATAGGGGAGGCACTGGACCACCAGTGGGTTTTGTCAAAGCTAGCCGCAGATGTGTCTCAGAAATCTGTGATTTAAAATTGCTCTCCAGAATATTTGGAACCTCTCCAGCATATTTCAGTAGTTGCCAAACTTGCTATCTATTTGGGGGGGGTGGGAGGGAGTGTTGGATTTCTACCTTATTAACTTTCCCCCAACAAATGCCAGATTAATTAAAGACCTACATGTTTTTTCTTTTAACTATGAAAGTGTTCGAAGAAAATATAGAAAAACATTTTTTTTTTTTTAGAGAGAGAGGTGGGGAAGGCTGTCTTAAAATATAAAATGAAAAATTCAAAAGGGACAAGATTAATAAATTTGACCCCTTCAACATCTTCAAGTTGTGTATTAGGAAAGACAAATAACTGAGGCTAGGAGACAAATGATAGCACTGGCAGAAGTGACTTATTCATAATCGTGTAGATTAAGAGTAGAGAAACCTCGGGCCAACCCAACTGAAAGTTGGGCAGAACACATGACTAGGCAATTCACAGGACAGGATGTCCAGTTGACCAAAATGCATTCGGTGGTGGTGGGAAGGGTTGCTCAACTTCAGTAATGGTTAAAAAATAAATAAAACAACAGTAAGATATTTTTGACTATCAGGTTGTCAAAAACTAAAACAATGGTTAATATTTTGCTTGGGTGATGACATAGTGAAACTGTCACTTAGATGCACTTCATTGTGCCTTTTGAGAGGGCAATTTGTTAGTTTCTATCATGATACACAAAGGACATGATCAAAGACCCAATAATTCCATGGTGGCACTCTCTATAAAGGCACATATATGTGCACGCAAAACTCATACAGGGCACTCACGGCAGCACTGGTTGTGAGGAGGGAAATTGGAAACAACCTAACTGTACATCAGGAGGGCCAAATAGGGGAAGCTGGGATGGCTCAGTGAGTTGAGTGCTCACTTTGCAACTCTGGGGTCTGAGGATCAAATCCTGGCCCTGGCCTGTGCAGACCCATATGCTGAACTGGGGTGTGCCCCAGTTCAGTTCTTGCAGGGTGTGGTTCAGCTCCCACCTGGGTATGCTTCCCATGTGGGAAGCCCCCTGGCTCATGGGGACATGTCTCCCATGTGGGAGGCCCCTGGCTGGGTTCCTACCCTGGGCAGTCTCGTGCCCACCTGTGGAATGAAACTATATTGAAAACAAATGACATAGTACTATGGAGACTGTTCTGGGCCCTCCCCCATCTCTCTGCCTCTCTCTCTCTCTCTCTCTCTGTCAAAAAAATAATAAAAATAACTCTTTTAAGAGGGCCAAATAAACTAGAATCTGGCCACACAATGGCAAATGCTGGACAACATTTCAAAAGAGAGAGAGAAAGAGAAAAGGTAGAGCTAGCCAAATTACATGGAAATATTTCCAAGAGAGATTATAAAGTGAAAAATGTAAGATGCAGAATGGTGTGAGTCACAAATTATCAATTCTGTTTTAGCAAGAAAACCAAGAAGTACATAAATACATGTTTGAATGCTTGGAAATTTTTTGTAAAGATTCAAAAATTATTTAAGGAAGATGAGGAAGGGGAAGAGGGAGGCTGTTATATGACTTTTGGTAATGACTGAGTTTTTAAAACCATGAATATAAATTAGCTTTGTCATTTAAAAATACTAATTTAAAATAAACTGATAACCAAGGTATTAATAGTTCCCCAGGTGGTTCTTATTTGAAGTTCGAGTGCAGTTCAGAGAGGTTGGGAGAAAGTGGAGGTCTCACCCATCAGAAAACCTGGAAAGAAGCTCAGGGCGATCTCAGGATGGGGGACCCTATTTTTCAAATGGGAGGAAAATTAGCACTGCCAGAAATCCTATTGCTTGAACCCTGCACTATAGCTAATTCTGAGCCAAGGGTTTTTCACATGTGATTGTTATTAAATCTTTACAATAGCCTCTTTTACAAAGAAGGAAACTGAATCTTAACATTCAATGGTGTGTTCGAGGTAATAAATAAGATAGTGAAACTGGGGTTCCAGCTTCAAAGTCTCTTTAGCTCCACAAAGTTCATGGTCTTCACTGATGACCTACGTATACTGGTCACTAAAGAGAGCGAGGACAGAAGAAAAGAAATAAAGCAGATGGACAGAGGAAAATAAGGAAATCTGGGGTGAGAGTGGGCACCGAAATAAAATCTGAGTAGCTGGAAATGGGATGTCAGCAACATACAGGAGAATAGATGGGGGTTATTACTCACCGGTCGGAGTGATGTCTGTGTGACACAGAGGCCCTGTAGAAGGTTGAGGGGACTTAGTGTTGTCAAAGCCCTCAGCTGCTCCCAGCCCCATGTCATTGGCAACCCAGGAATCTAAGTTCTCGGGCTCCCTTTCCTCTGGGAAACAGGAATTATACCCACACTTCCTTCTCTCTGAGTAGCCATAAATCCAGACTTCCAATGGCCACCTATTAAGAAGCCAAAGTCTGAACCCAGACCCCTATTGCTCCTGTACTAGGCTAACCAGATGTAATGTTTAAAATGGGACAATACTGGGGAAGCTGAGATGGCTCAGTGGGTTAAGAGCTCACTTTGCAGCCCTGGAGCCAGAGGATCGAATCCCTGCCCCGGCCCATGCGGACCCACACGCTGAACTGGGGAGTGCCCCCAGTTCAGTTCTTGCCGGGGCCTATGTGGGAGGCTCCCAGCCCAGTTCCTGCCCTGCGCAGCCCTGCGCCCACCTGTGGAGTGAAACTATATGGAAAACTAATGTCAACTATGGAGACTGCTCTGGGCCTTCCCACTTCTCTCTCTGTCAATAAAAATAAATCTTAAAAATGGAACAATATTGTTGTCTTCTGTCCTGTTTATAACAGTACATCTGGTCAGACTACCCTGTACCCAAGAGTTCAGGGTCTTGGCCTCCACCTTTTCCCTAAGACAATAATCTGGGCCCATGGTTTCTCCACTCTGGGGTTCAGGAGTCTGGGCTTCAGCTCCCTCCTTTCCCAGGGACCCAGTTGCCCTAGTTTCCATCCCTCCTTCCATTTCAGAATCTGAGAATCAATAGGAGCTGGGGAGAATCCTGACCCTAACCTCCTCTTCTAGGAACTTGTGTGTTCATGCTTTAGGGCCCAGGGTTCTGTTCTTCTGGCCTAGAGTTCTGCACCCTTAGCTAGTGCTGCCTACTCATCCTGTACCTGCCCCCAAGGAAACCCATTAGTCTCTAGGTGTCTGGGTCCCCAGAGCCTGCCTCTCTGCACCCCAGGACCTAAGGAGAAGGGGGTGGGGTGGCTCACAGAAGATCAGCAGCTGGAGGATCAACACCAGGGCCATGGCAGACAGCTCTGGCTGGAGCTAGAGCAGGACCCAGAGCTCAACCCTGCCCTTTCCTCTTCCAGGAAGTGAGGCAACATCAGCAAATCAGGGGTAGAGCCGTTAGGAGAGGGGAGGAGGGAGGTGAGAGCCCCTGGGTGACTGTCACAGTCCCATGGTGTTGTGGAAAAAATTGGGATTGGGGCAGTCATAACCGATTGTGTTCATTAAGCTTTAAAAAAAAAAAAAAAAATCACCAGTGATTCTGGGGCCACAGAGAGGAGTCAGATCCCAGTACTGCCCTCAAGCAGCTCCCAGTCTGGTGGAAAGGCCGATCTGGACCAGTTCCGTTAAAAAAAAGAAAGGAAAGGAAGGAAGGAAGGGAGGGAGGGAAGAAAGGAAAGGTAAGGAAAGGAGGGAGGGAGGTTCAAGGAAGGAAGGAGAAAGAAAGAAAAAGAAAGAAAAGAGAAAGTGATGTGTGCTATAGTGGAGGTCCCATAGGGCACTGTGAGTCCACGAAAGGTCCCTAACCCTTCTCCCATAAAGACTTAGGATTTCCATAACGAGCTGATTTTGAGCTGCGATCTTCAAAACCATGAAATGAGGACTATTCCATTTCGCCTTCGGTGGGTTGCAGCAGGAGGACTGAAAGTTACTGCTCCAGAGCGGCTTCCAGGCTGAGAGAGAAAAGAGCGGTGGCATGGGTCCACGAGATTCTGGAAGGCTGCCTCCTTTCCCGCAGCCGCGTGGGACTTCTGTTTTGCGCCAGTGCGCACCTGCGGCCTCTGCGGAGACTCGTACGCAGGGATCACCACTCCCAGAATGCTCCGCGTCCTCCCTACTGCCCTGGACTACTGTTCTGAGCCGGTGCGCACGCGCGAACTCAGCTGCGCCTCGGACACAGAGACTACAATACCCAGAGCGCTCCGCGCGCTCCGCCTCTTCCGCTGCTGCTGTCCGGGCGAAGATGGCGGGGAGTGAGTGTGTGCGCTGCAGGCGCGCGATGAGCGGGGCGAACCCTGGGCGGTGCGGGGGTAGGGCGCAGTGGAGCCCCCGTGGAGGCGGGGGGTCCGGGGCGGAGCGGGACGCAGAGGTCACAAGAGGACTCCTCCAGGGCGGGGATGGCGCGAGAGGGCTAGAGGTCACCACGGACATCTCCTGCCAGGGGTGACCCTCCCCGCCCACCCCTCCAGGACTTGCTGACTTCTTCAGGAATGCCTGGGCCAAGGAGCCAGTGCTGGTCGCGTCCTTTACCATCGGGGGCCTCGGTGCGTGAGCGCGAAAGTGCATCACCCCAACCGCCGTCCCAGCTTTACTCTCACCGGAAAGGTTCCATCTCCTCCCACTAGCGTTCTGTCCTTTACCCCCAACTTCCTTTCACTGCTCTCAACGTTCCGTGTACAGTGTGTACCTACCTCCACGACGTCCCCTTGCTGATCCCTTCCCCTAATGTTATGACTCCTTCACCACCCCATCCCACCCCATCCCATACACACCCACCCAAGAGATCCTTAATCCCTCGAGAGATTCTGAACTCTGGCTTTGCACCTGAGCCATAAAGTCATAATAACGTCCGATTCCTACTCCCTTTCACTGTCACTCCGCACCAGATTCTGAGTTGAGTTGGGTGGGGTGGAGGTGGGGCCAAGGAATTTGTATCTTGTGAAACTCCCCCAGTGGACCTTAAGTATGCCACCCTGGTTGAGAACCTCTGCGCTAGAAGGGAGTACTCATACTTGAATGTGCATTGGGGTCATGGGGCAGGGGAGCTTGTTAAAATTCAGGCTGTTCCTCTGGAACATGGCCAAGATACCTCCTCCAGTATGCTCCATGATCAACCCCACTTCTCCCCTGCTGTGTGCCCTTTAGGTCCCACTTATCTGAAAGTGCTCGGCTCCCAGCCTCACCTCCAAAAACAGTTACAGACCCTTTCTGATAAATAGGGATCCTAGGGTGCCAAGGGTCATCCTGGAGGTGCTATACCTCCTGCTCCACTTCCCCATCTACCTGACACCCACACTTTCCCAAGGTTCTGCTTCTGCCAAACCCCCTCCCACAGCCACCTTCCCTGGGCCTTACCCCATTTCTCCACAGCTCTAATTCTGCCCGCCTTCAGCCCCTACACCAAGTATGCCACCATGATCAACCAGGTCACACCCTACAACTACCCAGGTGAGTGGGGACCAGGGCCAGGCTGTCGGGGACCTCCCTGTGCGGGGAGGAGTAACGATGGGCAGGTCTTTCCTCAACAGGAAATCAGATCCTGCAGGGCCACCTGGACTTTTGTGGGGGGACATAATTCACATGCTGAAATACTCACTTCCTGTCCTTTTCTGCACTTTTCCTGTAGTGGTTCCAGATTTCTGTCCCTCTGGGCTCCCCTGTTGATTTCTGGGCCTCCACTTCTCCAAATGTTTCCTTATCTCAGTTGAATTTCTCGGAGTCTCCTTTTCCATCAGCCTCTCTGGTTTTTCTAGTCTTTAGGTCTTTGTATCTCCCTAATTGTTCTAAATTTCTGACCCTTATTCTCCTGTTTTACATCTCTGCTGGGGTCCCATTTCCCTGTTTGAGTGTAAATGTCAGGACAGACCAGCCCTTCTCTGCCAGACCCTGAAGATCTGGTCTCAGCAGCCCCCCTCCTGTCCTACAGTGCCCGTCCGAGATGATGGGAACATGCCTGATGTGCCCAGCCACCCCCAGGACCCCCAGGGCCGAAGCTTGGAGTGGCTGAAGAAACTGTGAGCAGCTCCATTGACAGGGAAGAGGTTCCCTCCCAGTGGCCCCAATAAAAATGTGAAATCCAACCCCCTGAGTCTGAGGGTATGTGTAATTAGAAATGGAGTAGCAGAATGGCCAAGGAGAATGTGGAGTCAGTTTATTAGGGGGGAGGTCAGTCAAAGGGAGGGCTGGCTAGGGTGGGGTAGGGCAGCAGTTTGTCTGGCTCCCGAGAAACCCAACTCGAGTCCAGAGCCTCGTCCGTTTCAAAGCCAAAATCTTCCTCGACCTTGATCTGGGGAGAGAAGAGTGGAGTGAGTAGGCCTGGGATCTAGAGAAAGCCCTTGGGCCCCACCGTTTCTGCTGTACTGGGCCAGACAGCCCCCCTGTGTCTCAGAGGGTCCCGGTGTCCTAGGTCCACGTGGCCTCCAGCTTTTTCCCGCCTTACCCACTTCTGTTCCCTCCCTCCCTCCCTCCTCCCCGAAGCGCCTATGGGTCTTCCTCCTTTCCACCCAGGCCTCCCCAGCTTATTCCAACTCTCCTTCCCTGCCCAGCCCCAACCCCTCCAGCCCTTTCTGATTCGCCTTCTTCCAGCTTTCCCAGCCTGGCCCCCATCGCCCAGACGCCACCCCAAAGCCCACTGCCCCTGGCCCCTGGGCTCCAGGCCGCTGCCACCTGCACAGGGGCCAGTTCTGGAGTCAGGGCAGCTCCTCCTCGGCGTCCTTCCCGAGGCGCTCGCCGCCTCTTGCGCCCACTGGGTCCCTCGCCAGGGACTGGGCTACTGGGTTCTGGTGGTGCAGGCGTCCTCCTGGGTGGGGACAGCCCCTCTTTCTCTGGAGGCTCGTTCTCGGCATTGCCTGGGGGGTGGGCATCCATGCCCTGGCTGCCCTCATCCTGGCAGGGAGGCAGGAGGCTGGTGAAGGCTGTGTCCTGGGGGCTCCCGATTCACCCAGCCCCTCAGAGAGCCTGTGCTCACCTCCAGCACGATGGTGAACTGGCTGGCACGGTAGTCATCGCCGTAGGAGTCCAGGACTCTCATGAGGAACCTGCGCCCAGAGAGAAGCCACCAGGGGACAGACACCTTGACCTTCTGGAGGCCCAGGAAGCAGCACTCAGCAGCCTCGCTCTGACTCCCTTTGAAGCCAAGGTGTCTCTCAACTCCTAAGATTCCAAGCTCAGGTCTGAGAGACCGGGGTGCCAAGCACTCGACCAGCCAATGGGACTTTGGGCAAGACAGGGTGACCTGCGCCTCAGTTCCCTGTTTGTCAACAGGAGACACCCCCACCTGGGCTAACTGCTGTGAGTGACACTGCAGTTAGATCTTTAAAGCTCTCAGTGGGATATCAGCTCAGTAAACGTTCACATGTAAGTTATTCTGATTAGCAACTAAGGGGCAGGTGCAGGACACTCCTGGGGCATGTCACATCACCTCTCATCAACACCCCCTCTTCTTTCCCTGTCCCTGCTTTGTGTTTTTGGTTTCTTTTTTCAAGATTTATTTATTGTTTTTGACAGAGAGAGAGACACAGTCAGAGACAGAGAGAAGGGGGAGGGCCCAGAACAGTCTCCATAGTTGCACATCATTGGCTTTTCCACCTAGTTTCATTCTATAGGTGGGCGCGTGGCTGCACAGGGCAGGAACTGGGCCGGGGTCTCACCCCGGCGAGAACCGAACTGGGGACACTCCCCAGCTCAGCACACGGGTCCACACAGGCCGGGGCCAGGACTCGACCCCCGGTCCCCGGGGCTGCAAAGTGAGCGCCCAACCCACCAAGCCATCCCGGCCTCCCCTGCTGTGTGTTTTTAAAGCTCTAATTGAGTACTACCTGTGAGCCAGTAAATCAGAAAATCACAATAGGTCAGAAAGTAGGAAAGGATGGATGGTACCTGATTGTAGCTTAAAAAGGATGTGGGGGAGGCTTCACTGGGAAGGTGTGGGAATGGAGGAATGTTTCTGGTGAAAGGAACAGCAAGTGCAAAGGCCCTGAGGTGGGCGTATGTCTGGTGTGTTCCTTGTAGGGCGAGGAGGCTGGTGTGATGGGCCATCAGGCATAGGGCTTGGTTGGCTGTTGTATGGATGTTAACTCTCTGAGTCAGGTGGGACTCCTGCAGGGTTTTGAGCAGAGGAGTAACGGCCTGTCTTTTTTTTAAACATTTTTTTTTTATTGTTTTTGACAGAGAAGAGAGAGAGAGAGAAAGAGAGATATAGAGACAGAACTGAACTGGGGGCACTCCCCAGTTCAGCACATGGGTCCGCACGGGCCGGGGCCAGGATTCGATCCTGGGTCCCTGGTGCTGCAAAGTGAGTGCTTAACCCACTGAGCCATCCCGGCTTCCCCTTGGCCTGTCTTCTATTTCACTTTCATTCTCTTTTTTGCTTTTGAAAAATAATCATTTATTTTTAAAAGCTGTGGTAAGATATACATAACATTTACTGACTTATCCACTTTTAAATGTACAGTGCAGTGACATTAGGTACATTCACACTATCATAAAACCATCACCAGGGGAAGCTGGGATGGCTCAGTGGGTTAAGCGCTCACTGCAGCCCCGGGGACTGAGGATTGAATCCCGGCCCCGGTCTATGCGGACCCATATGCTGAACTGGGGAGTGCCCCCCAGTTCAGTTCTCACCAGGGTGAGACCCCAGCCCAGTTCCTGCCCTGTGCAGCCCCTCCCACCTGTGGAATGAAACTATGTGGAAAAACCAATGATGTGCAACTATGGAGACTGCTCTGGGCTCTCTCCCTTCTCTTTGTCTCTGTATCTCTCTCTCTGTGTCAAAAACAATAAAAATAAATCTTAAAAAAAAACCCATCACCATCCATCTCCTGAACTTCCCTCATCTTTCCAAAGTGAGCCTGTCCCCATTAAGCAACTCCCATCCCCCGGCCCCAGCAACCACCAGTCTCCTGTCTGTACGATTTGATGACTGTGGAGCCTGTCAGCATAAGACCTGTTCTCTCCATTTTGCCAAGATTGGGGACACAGTGAGTGACAGCATCAGATCCGGGCAGACTGTGCACAGAGCTCACCCCTCCTGGTCATGGTGACCAGAGGCAGGAGGCTCAGCCCAGCTCATCCCGTGAGCTCCTGTTTACTCCTCAGCAGGCTCGTGGTTTTGGTGTTGCCCTTAGTTGACAGGAAACGTGCTCAGAGGGGACGTCGCTTGCTCAGAGTCATACAGTAAGACAGTGCTTGAAACTATGTCTGTGACTAAGGCTCATGCTTTGTTTGCTGCACACTCCACACAGAAGGAGCACACCCGCTGCCCCCAGACCCAGACCAGTTTTTTCCTGCAAGACCCAACTCTCCTCGTCTCTTCTGGCCTCAGGCCTGTACCTTCCTCTCCAGCCTCGTCTCCTGACAGCTAGGCAGAGGGGAAGGTGGTGGAGAAGTGGTGCGAGGCTGTGGAAACAAGGTTTGGGAGCAAGGGCACGAAGGCCCAGAGCCGGCGTGCAAGGGGTTACCTGCGCTCCTGCTGCAGTCTCCGTGTTATCCTCTGTACCTGGTGGAGTCTGTTCAGAACCCGTTCGTTCACCTGCAGGACACGAGAGGGCACAAGTCAGCTGTACCCTGCTCATCCCCCCAACAGATGGTGAATGGGGTCCCTGCTGTGGACCAGGGAGCCTGGCCAAAGTCTGGCTATACCTCCTGTCTAAGCCCAGGGAGTGCACCCAGACCTCCCCCTAAAGGGTGACACCCTGCATGCCTCCCACGCCAGGACCCCGCCCACCATCCAGTCCCCTCAGCTCCATTTTCCTCACAACACTCAGCATTGCCTTATATCCCATCCCTGTACTCAGTGTGCTCACTGTCTTGCCCACCAAAACCTAAGTGCCAAAGGGTGGGGCTTTGTGCCCATGTCCCCAGTGCCTCTGGCAGAGCCTGGTGGAGGGGCTGCTCCATGAGTGCTGAATGAATGACTTCACATAGTGACAAAGTTTGAAGGATACCAAGCAGACTGATGATGATTAGGGCAGGAGGTGGGTACTTTAGTTAGGGTGTCAGAGAAGATGTGCGGGCCAAGACCTAAGTGATGACAAGGAGACGAATGAATGACAGGCCAGGAGAAAAGGATTCCACACGAAGGGAATAGCCACTGCACAGTTTCTGAGGACCCCAGCCAAGACAGGGTCAGGAAGACCTGGGTTCAAATCCTGCCTCTGCTGCTGCTCAGCTTTGTGAGGTTAGGCAAGTTACTTAACCTCTCTGAGCCCTGGGTTTCTGTATTTGTAAGATGAGAAGAGTAACAGAAGTTATATTTAGGGGTGGGGGCTAAGAGCACAGGCTCAAATGTCAGCTCCTCTGAGCAAATGATCATGTCTCCCTGGGCCCCACATCCATCTGTTAACCAAGGTTCGGAAGAGTTGCCACTTATGGGGACAGGCCTGGCACTCGGTGCCCACAGGTAAGTGGTCACTCTAACAGCACCACCCTTGCACTGAGGACCCCATGAACACAGAATGCCAGTGATGAAATCCTGTTGCTATGAGTGGAAAGAAGGATTCACAGTGAGGAGTCTTGAATGCACAGGAGGAGGAGAGCGTTCTGAGCCGGTCAGGAGCCTGAATGGAAAGGTTTCTGGGGGCCTGGATGGCAAGGCCTCGGCCTCCCCTTCACCTCCCCTTGTGATTATCTATAGAAAAGAATGTGTACCTGCAGCTTGGCATGAAGGCCAGACCAGTTGATTGATTACTAGACCTGGGGTTAAAAAGCTATGTATGGGGAAGGGGCTGCTTGTTCCTATTATGCTAATGATAACCCACCCTGTACTTAACCCACAATGTCTCTTAATCTCTTCCCTATTTTTCATTATATGTTTTGATGATTGTTACAGAGTAGGTAATCCTATCAGTGTAAATCAATAAAAACCAGCAGGGAGGAGAGCTCTTTGCTAGATGCCACGAAGAGAGCTAGCCCTCTGCTCAGCTTGATTTTTCAAGACGTTCCTGGTGCCAGGGTCGTCTCTGCCTCTCTGATTCACAACAGGAGAGGTAAGGAGAGAGGCCAGGGTGAGCAAAAGGATGGGGCAGAGCTAAAGCCATCTAGTAAAAGATACACAGTATCTGGTCTAAACAGTATTAGGTTTATTTATCTCCTCTGTATCCAAACATACATATACTAAGTTACAAATAGCATTGCAACAAATGTCTCAGTAACTGTCACTGTTTCCAATGCCAGGAAGACAGAGGACCGGAGCTGCTGGCCAACACCAGCTGTGTGGAGGTTCAGCTTTAGTGCAGGTTCAGGGACTATAATACCTGCAGCTGACCCTGCTCCAAGCACCTCCACTGTCCCCTCAGCCCTTACCCTGACATTCAGGGCTATTTCCCCTCAGGCCCTCCTAACATTCCATCCAACCAGACACCTCTCATCCTCAGTGAGCATGTGCTACCCAGAGTCCGGAGGGCTCTTTCCCTTCTGACAGCCTGACACTCCTACTCATCCTAAGACTTGGCTCAAGCATCCCTCTCTTAGTTCTCTAACTCCTTCTCTCCTCTCCCATCTCCTTGACTCCTGCCTGGACCACTATACCAGCTTCCACCATCCAGAATCTCTAACACCATTGTTAGAGGTTAAATGGTATCCCCCCCCAAAAGGTGCCTTTGGGTCTTAACTCCTAGGACCTCAGAATGTGACCTTATTTGGACATATGGTCTTCACAGAGGGAATCAAGTTAATAAGTTAATGAGGTCATGGGGGTAGACCCTTATCCATTATGACTGGTGCCCTTATATAAAAAGGGAAAATGGGATACAGACATGGAACACTGAAGGTCACCAGCAGACCACCGAACCCTGGGAGAGAGAACCAGGTAGCAGATTCTTCCTCACCACCCTCAGGAGGACCAACCCTGCAGACACTCTGATCTTGGACTTCCAGCCTTCAGACTGTGAGGCAGTACATTTCTGTTACTTAGCCACCCAGTTTGTGGCGCTTGGTTACAGCAGTCCTAGTAAACAAATACAGGTTCAGAATTTTTCAAACATACAGACCTGACCCTTGTCCTTCCCCTGTTTGAAACCTTTCATTAGCTCCCCTTCACTGCAAAAAAAAAATAAATAAATAAAATAAAATAAAATAAATCCAGACTTCATGTTCCCGTGTTCATGGCCTTTCAAGATCTGGGCCCTGACTACTGCTCCATCCTCATTCTCACCAAGGAGGCTAGTGTAGTAGTTCAGCCGAGGAACCTGAGTTTGGGGCAGAGGCCTTGGGGATGGAGAGGGGGAAGGATCCAGGATCCTAAGAGATTCAAGAGGCAGAATGGACAGGAGTGAGGAGTGGCTGATGTCAGGGAGACCTGAAGAGCTTTGACATGTAATCGGTGGGGAGCAGGAGAGACACCTGTGAGGCATCAGCGCTCTGATCTGGGTTGTCAGGGAAGCTCCTAGAGAAGAGAACTCTCCAGGTGCCTTGCACAGTGCACGACACATAACAGGTGCGGAATAAATAATGAATGGATGAGTGAACGATTCAGCTAAACAAGGAAGGCTGGGCACGTGGACAGGCAGAGACTGGAAAAGGGTCCAGGGGACCCCAAAACAGGGGAATCCACACTCACCTACCTGTTCGATCTCCCGGCAGCGCCGACCTAGAGCCTGGTACTTCCTGCGATTTAGTTCCCTCTGGCGTCGCCGCCGGCCTCGGGCTGCCTCTTCCTCTTCATCTCGCTCTCGGAGCCCAGAACCGCCCAGACCCCCGGACACGAACTCCACTTCTGTCTCAAGCTCGCTCTCCAGGATGTGACCACCGAACAGCGGAGGCAGCGCCAGCTCGGATCCTGGCGGCGCTGAGAATTCTTCAAAGCCCACGGCTGCCATGGTCCTGTAGGATCGGGGAGCTCAGGGACCCTAAACCTTCGGCCCCTAGTGCGTCCTCCCTCAGACCCGGGAGTCCAGGCCCCCAGCCCTCCTCTCTCAGATCCAGAAGTCCATCCCCAGCCCCTCCTTCCCAGGTCCTACAAGAGTTCGAGTCGCGAAGCCCTCATCCCAGGATCGGGAGTCCAGATCCCCCGACTCTTTCTCCCCAAAAATCCAGGGAAGTTCAAATTCCCAATCCTTTACGGAGACCCAGAGGTCCAGGCCTCCAACCTCTATATACCCAGCCGATCCTCCTCCAGGATGCTCGAGTACAGACCCCAGTCCCTAAAAGAGTTCTAAGTCAAAACAGTTGCATGAACTACAATCCCCATCAGCCCTCGGGGTAAAGCGCGGATGGTTGCATATTATGCAACTGCAATGTCTTTTGGGATTGGTCATTTCCCCAAGGCGGCTTACCCCTCTCTCTGCTCCAGTTCCATATCTATCCCTCTCAGGGCGTCCCAGGCCTCAGAGCTTCCAACCTCGCAAACCTCTAGGTTAAGTCGTCCGCAAAACTACCCGCCCCATCAGGCTTTAAGACCAACCATCTGGGACTCCGCCGCTACGCCTTCCGGGAGTTGTAGTTTCTTATTTCCGGCTTCGCTTCCCCCACCTCCACCCCACAACCTCCACCCAGAGTCTCAGCAGCAAGGCCTTGCTTTCTCGTCTAATGTTGCCACCAATCGTCTAAATTGACCCCGTCTTTATTCTTGTCTCAACACCCTGCCGTTCGACTATGGCGATTCTCCGTTTAACAGGCTCAGTCTTCTGTTTAGCCGGAGTCCCCTCTCTTCCCTTCTGCTCATCCCTTCTCTATAGCGGCAGGTGCTAATAAAGTTGTTGTTCCAAGTGCGGTCCGGAAAGACCAGCGGTGGCCAATCAGGGCGCAGGTTTGCCTCAACAGCGGCTCGAGGGTAAGACGTCATCAGTGAGCGTCTACCGCTATTGGAATCTAATTTCCTAGAAACCGTTGTGCGAGGAGGGACGTGGTGAGTGTGAAGGAAATGGGGGGTGGGCAGGAGGCCGGATTCTTGTGTCTGGTGGAGGGACTTGTGTAAGGACAAAGGCGGGCCTTACTAGATTGATGACCCAAAGGTCTCATATGCTCCTGCAATGTTAGGGTTCTGGGAATATGGCAAGAACAAAACTGTTCCCTGGCCTCTTAGAATGTTTTGCTTGAAGAGACAAGCTTAATCAAGCAGCTACTTAAATATTCACAAGTACTTGAAACCCCGTAGGGTACCCAAAGAGGGCGTGCGGAGTGTGTCGCCAAAAGTAGGGTGCGTGGATCAAGGAGCTGGAATATAAGATGAGAAGCGAAGGCTGAGGGGGGCTGAGCCAGTAACAAGCGAGGGGAAGAAGTTGGTAAGCTAAGGAAGTGTGAGGAGGAGGGGGCGATGGGGAGGGCGTTAGGTGTGGGGATAGTGGCAGAGGTTGGGTGCCAGGTGCTGCGCCGGTGACTGTGGCTGGTGAGCAGTGAGTAAAATGACACAGTCCCTGTTCTCACAGAAAGTTTGGCTTAATGGGGAAGATGGGCATTAAACAAACTTGTTAGAAATTTAAGGAATCTTAAGTGTTGAGGCCAACTGAGAGACTCATAGATATATAACAGCGGGATAGGAATGTGGTGGGTATAAGGGTTAAATAAAATTGTTCGTTCACTTACCAAATATTGCTTCAGTGCTTACTGTGTTGTGTGCTACACATTCTGTTAGTGAGCATATAGCAGTGAACAGACAGATAGGGCCCCTAGATTTACTTACAGTTTAATGGGGGAACAGAGAAAAAAGGACGTGAAGAGACTTGAATCTTGTGTATGAGGAGAGGGTTATGTTCTTTAAAGAAAGAAAGAGTTCCTCTTAGAGAAAGTGAATAAGGGGAGTTTTAGAGAAAAAACATGTGTGAGGTTATAAAGAGACATTTACAAAGAAAAGCTGTGTCTTGATAGTATAAAGAGGAGAGTTTTAGCGAGAGAGGAGAAAATGAGCAGAAACTGATTTCATAGAGACAGCTGGACATCCAGGGATCATAAACTGACAGGCCAAGGGCCAAACCTGCCCTGTAATCTGTTTGGTTTGGCCTGTGCCATGGTAGTTTGTTTGGTTTGTTTGTTCTTAATTTAAATCACCATTTAAATAATAAAAAGAAACTTCAAACTGGGGATTCCACAAAAAGAAATTCTGAATTTCTTACTCTTCTTGAAAAGATATTAGAAAACCTGGCAACATGAAGCCCACATTCCCACTGGCAAGGCATGTCTGAAGCCGAGCATTGGCCTGCTGGTACATGGGGCATGACTGATTCTCCAGGCTCCACTTCTGATTGCCTATCCCCCAGCCTGCCTCATTCACCTTTGTCACCCATTTAGCCTGTGAGCATTGAAGTTTGCAGTCTCTATTTTAATACTTTAGAGGATGGTGACATGGAAGGGAGGGAATAAAGAACAGGATTTGGTTTATGGAGAGAGGAGAGGAATAGAAAGAGATAAAGATTGTATGTTTAAAAAAAAAGAAAACAGTGGGGAGGACAGAGTGGTGGGGATTGTAGCTTGTAGAATAAGTAGTGCTTCCTAGCCTTTTCCTCTTCATGGGACTCACAGAAAATACTGATATTTGTACAGCATCTGAGGTAAATGAGGAGGCTGTTCATGGCCAGAGGTGATCAGCCTGGGAACTATAGACATATGAGGCCCATCTGGTTGCCCTGATGGCTGGGGAGATCAGTAGTTTAGTATTATGAATCTCTCACCCATCTGGGGCTCAAGAATTGGAGTTGGGAGGGCCCTGTTACAGGGAAAACAAATGAGATGTTGCATCTAATCAAGGGGCGATGTATATTTTAAGCCTTAGCAAAGTGGTGGCATATGGGGTGTGCTGTGTCTTGTTCAGTGATGTGAGTGTGTGAGAGGGTAGGTGATATGAGTTGTAGGTAGACTTCACCTGGGTTCTGGGAGGTTTATTTACAGATTAATTCAATAAGTGTTTATTGAGCATCTCCTATGTGACAGGCACAGTAGGAAGCTGGAACAACACAAACAAAAATAGCTGTCCTTGTGGAGCTTGCATGTTAGTGGGGCTGAAAAAGAAGGCCCTCCTTGTGGAGGGGGAGCCCCTCCTGGTAATGAAGGGGAACCTTGCTCCTCCTTCCCACAGGCCTCAGGATGTCTCTGGCAGATGAGCTCCTGGCTGACCTTGAGGAGGCAGCGGAAGAGGAGGAGGGAGGAAGCTATGGGGAAGAAGAGGAAGAGCCGGCGATTGAGGATGTGCAGGAGGAGACGCAGCTGGATCTTTCCGGAGATTCGGTCAAGAGCATTGCCAAGCTGTGGGACAGCAAGATGGTGAGCGCCGGCGGTAAATGGAAGCTCCTGGGAGGGCTGAGGTGGACAGTGGCTCTTGTCAAACAGTCCTGGATGGTGACTCTCCTCTCCTGCCCAAACAGTTTGCTGAGATTATGATGAAGATAGAAGAGTATATCAGCAAGCAAGCCAAAGCTTCAGAAGGTACCTTCTCCTCGTCTACTCACCCTCACCCATCCCGTCTACTCTTTGGCCAGAACCCGTCTGTTGCTTGTGCCTTTGAAAGTTGGGTCCATCTCTCTTTTCACCCTTTTCCAGAGCCCTCTTCTTCTCTTCTATGCCAAACCTAGTCTCCTCCCCGAAAAGATGTTGCCTTATACAATCTACACTCCTTAGTTTGTGCTCTGTGCTGAGCACTCACCTAGGACTTCTTTCTAGGTTTCCCAAACTTTAGTGGGTCATGTGATCAGTTACAGGGGTTTTATCATCTAAAGGGTGTCCCAAAATTCATGCAAGATTTGAATTTCGAAAAAAAAAGACAGCGTGACAGCTGACAGTTCAGGGTTATTAAAAATGGAACGCTGGGGAAGCTGGGATGGCTCAGTGGGTTGAGCGCTCACTTTGCAGTGCTGGGGACGCAGGATCAAATCCCAGCCCCGGCCTGTGCGTACCCATGTGCTGAACTGGGGAGTGCCCCCAGTTCAGTTCTGTCTCTGTATCTCTCTCTCTCTGTCAAAAACAATAAAAAACAAACAAACAAAAATGGAGCGTTACATGAAAGAACAACGCATTTTCATTGTTGAGCAATGAAAATTTACAATTTTTAATTATAAACGTGTGTTTTCTATCAAAATTACTTCTTGCATGAATTTTGGGACACACTTTATAAAGCACTCGTCTTATTTACCTCATATTTTCTTTAAGTAAACATACTTTTCCCCTTAAATTTATCCCAGAAGGGAAGTTATCACTACCATGAATAGGAAACTGATATCATTTCGTAAATAGGAAGTAATCTTAAACATTCATAATTATTAAAGCATCGCCTAAAACCTCTTCTTACTGCCAACTTTGGGGCATGCTGGGTTATCACTTGACTATGCAGACCAGCTCTCAGAGAGTGATCCTGTTACACCCCCATTCTTCTTGTCAGGGTGGGGCTCTCATGGAATGTGGTGGCAGCACAAAGCCACGAGAGGTTGAGTGTCAGGCACTGGGGTGGTTTAGTCAGAGCAGAGTTTTGGGGAGACTCACTTTTTACTTTAATGTTTTTGAGGCACCCCAGGGCTGTGCAGAGCAGACAGGCCAGGTCCCAGACAGCTATTGGTGGGCGGTGCCAGGTGGAAGGGATGGAGCTGGGGACACTAGTGGTCAGGGAAGAACTGATATCTGGATTGGATGTTGAAGCATGGATGGCATGCCAGGCCAGTAGTGGGAGGTGGTGTGTCCAGGGAAAGAGAGCTGCATGTGCAGGACCTGAGACATGGGGAGGCTGAGGACGGTTCCAGATCTTGTGGGGTTTCGGATTCCAGACCAGCAGCTTCTTGATTCAGAGCGCTGTGGGGAGCCATAAGTGATGATGTCAGGCCAGGCTTGGGAGTTAAGTCAGATCCCATCACACCTGGTATCTGATGAGGAAGCAGACATGAAGCATCTCAAAAACGGTGGCCAGGGGAAAAGCCGGGACGGCTCAGCGGGTTGAGCGCTCGCTTTGAGGCCACGAGGACCGAGGATCGAATCCTGGCTCCGGCCCAGGCAGGACCCACATGCTGAACTGGGGAGTTCCCACAGTTCGGTTCTCTAGCTGTCTCTGTCTCTCTATCTGTCAAAAAGTAAAATAGAAATAAATATGCACTGAAGATAAAATAATTACTCTCTATAAATATAAAAAGATATAAAAAAACAAAACAAAACAAAAAAAAACGGTGGCCATCATGTCTAATGGTAGTGGCAGGAGTGCCACAGGAGCAGAGGAGATATCTGACCCTCCCAAAAGGCAAGAGAAGGGTTCTTTGGTTCTTTGGACATAGAGGCATTTGAGCATCAGGGTGGAGAACACCCTGGTGTCAGATGTCAGGTCGCCATCTGCTGGCTCTGTGACATGAGGCTGTGTCCCTCTGTTTCTTAATTTAACACCTACCGGTACCTCCCTAGGTGGTATGGAGAAAATAAGTTAGAACAGTGTCAGCTGCTGTGACTATGGCTCTTGGTAATGCTATCATTGTCATTATTATTAATATGATTACTATTATTAAAGTTTGAAGAGAGTTTTCTAGGAACGGATGGGAGGAAGGGACATTCGTACCCGGGAGTGGGAACAGCAAGGAGAGGATGAGGCTGGACCGTGAGAGGCCAGACTGTGGAATCAGAGTCAGCCAACATCTGTGGGGTGACTCCAAGGTGCCAGGTGCCATTCTGGACATGGGGGTACCTCGAACGTCAGCCTGGGGAATTTGGCTGTTAGCCCCAGGGGCATGGAGAGCCCTGGAAGGGTTTAGTTCTTGGACAAGATAGGATGGAGTCTATACTGGCCTGGAGGGAGAGAGATGGGAGGTCTGTAGACCAGTGTGCCCTCCCCCAGTTGACCCTTCAGCCCCTCCTGCTCCTCTCCAGCCACATTTGCTGTGTCCCCCAGCTGAGGGGCCTGGGAGGGGTTGCTGCTGGGCTAGATCCCCCATTAGCTGTTTCTCATCCTCACAGTGATGGGACCAGTGGAGGCAGCCCCCGAATACCGGGTCATTGTGGATGCTAACAATCTGACTGTGGAGATCGAGAATGAGCTGAGTGAGTATAGGAGGGACAAGCCTAGATGGATCTGCCTGGTGTCCCCGAGGGAGAGACAGCAGCGTCCTTGGTCGCCTTTTTCCCTGGCCTTTCCCAGGATCCTGACCCCAAACCCCTTCAGTTAGCCTGAGTTCATGTTCAGCTGCTGTGACAGTGGCTTAAATAACAAAGAAGGGTATTTTCCTCTCCTGTGAGAGTCTGCTGAGCAGTCCAGGCTGGTGCCCAGATATAGCATGGGGCCTGGGCTCTTTGCATCTTGTTGATCTGCCACCTGTTTCATGGTATAAGGTGACTACCCACCTCCAGCCATCACCTCCACATCTCCACCAGCAAAACGAAGGAGAGAAGAGGAGCATACAGTTTTCTTCCTTAAGGGGGTGATCTGGAAGTTGCACATGTCACTTGTAGACCAGAGCTAACTCATGTGAGGGAGCCAGGAAATGAAGCCTCTGCCAAATGTCCATGCACCCAGCTAAGGCTCAGGGGTATGGGTACTAAGGGCAAAAGGAACAGAGTTGGTCTGTCCCCTCACCAGACACCTCCTGTCCCTGTCCACCTCAGACATCATCCATAAATTCATCCGGGATAAGTACTCGAAGCGGTTCCCTGAGCTGGAGTCACTGGTCCCCAATGCGCTGGACTACATTCGCACGGTCAAGGTGAGTGAGGGCAGTGGGGGCTCGGGAAGAGCAGGCTTCTCGACCCTACCAGTGTGAAGGAGAGGAAGGGCCCGCGGTGGGACCCTCGATCTAGGGCAGCTTGTGGTCTGAGCTGGATGGGATCAGGGAGCAGGGGAAGAGCTAGGATGGGTGATGTGAGTGGTCCCAGCTGCCTCCCTGGCCCCCTCAGGTCTGGAGATACTGCAGTGGGGCGATGGGTGGTCTAGCTGCTGCCCGCCAGTGCTTGAGGGTGGAGCCTAGAAAGGCTTTTCTCATGGCTCTTCTCCCAGGGTGAGTAGAGAGGTGGAGCTTGTTGAGGCCCAGAGAGAAGGGAGGGAGCTGAGGGGATGCCCCACTGCCCTGCCAGCACTTGTCCAGCTGTGGGTAGAGCAGGTGCTGTTTGAGTTGAGATCTGAAGGCTGACAAAAGCAGCTAGGCAGAGGTTCAGGGGAAGTTTTAAGTGCTAAGACCCTGAGATAGTAACAAGCCCTGGTGGGTTCAGGGAATGAGAAATTAGAAGTGATAAGACAAAGTTAAGAGGTCAGATCACATCTGAGTTCTAAGCCCAGGAAGGTCAGGCGCTAGTGAAGGCGGGAACACCAGCAGGGAGGCTTCTGCATACATCCAGGAGGTGAGGGCAGTGGCTGGACGTCCATGCACGGAGGTGATACTGGGCAGCAGGCCTGTTGGATAGTGGGTCATCCCTGGGTGGCCAGTTGCTCCAGTCTATTTCTGGGTCAGCCAGTGCAGGGCCACCAGTGCTGCTGCTTTGAGCAGTAATGTTCTGGGAGCTGGTAGGGCAGGAGAATCACCCTGCATGCAGACCCCAATTTGCCCAGTGTCCCCAGAAGAGACCCTGGCAGGTGCAGGAGCAAGAGAATGTCTAGAGCTCTGCTGAGTGTGTGTGCCCCCGTGGCCTCCCGAGTGTGCTTGTCCCACAGTGTCCTTCTTGCTGCAGGAGCTGGGCAACAGCCTGGACAAGTGTAAGAATAATGAGAACCTGCAGCAGATCCTGACCAATGCCACCATCATGGTTGTCAGCGTGACTGCCTCCACTACCCAGGGGTATGTACGTATGCAGCGGGGAGATGGCACTACGGCTGGTCTCAGCCCCAACTAACAGCAGGCGACAATCTCAGGGTCCCAGTGGCACAGGTCTCAGTCTCAGGACCATTCATTTCAATTCCATACATGTTTAATGAGTGGCTCCTGCGAGCCAGGCACCATGCTGGGTTCTGGGGTTTGAGGTCAGTGAGGAGCCAGCCTTCCCTTTCCCCAGGAGCCTATAGTCTTGGGGGCTGAGGCAGAGGGTGAGCCTGTAATCCGAAGTGAAGGTAGGGACTTTGTTCTGGCTCCCTCGTTGCCATCTGTGCCTTGCCTAAGAGGAACCATCTTTAAACCTGGAGTCCTGTGGGACGGAGACCTCATGTGGGCTGTTATCTTGTTCATCAAACAGATGTTGAAAGAGTGCCAGACACTGTCCTGAGAATGGGGTTACAGAACTCAGCAAAGCAGAGGGGGCCTGCCCTCTCATTGCCTGGGAGGATGAAGGTGTACACATGGGTCAAAGGCTGAAGGGCAAATGTTAGGTGCAGGGTGGGAGCGCCTACTGGAGTGGGTTTGGTGGCTTCCTAGGGGGAGAACAAGCAGGCCCCTAGCTTGCCACTGCCATGGGGTGGTTGTCCTGAAGCTGCACATATGCACGTGCCCACCTAGCTGGGAGGACGTGGGCTCCCACACCAGTCAGGCAGGAGACCTCAAAGGGGCCGGTCTGTCAGCCCCATGTCGTCGTCCGCCCCCCCCCCCCCCCACCTCCCCGCAGGCAGCAGCTCTCAGAGGAGGAGCTGGAGCGGCTGGAGGAAGCCTGTGACATGGCACTGGAGCTGAGTGCCTGCAAGCACCGCATCTATGAGTATGTGGAGTCGCGCATGTCCTTCATCGCGCCCAACCTCTCCATCATTGTTGGGGCATCCACGGCCGCCAAGATAATGGGTGAGCCTGGGGCCGGGCACAGGGGCCTCAGCACTCTCCACAACAGGGGGACTCTGGTCCTGGCCATGTGCCAGGACTGAAGGCAGGCCCCCTCCTCCCCAGAAGCTCTCTGTATTCTCCTCTTGGGCTCCTCTGGCCCCTTCAACTGAGAAGCACCTGCTGGGGAGTTTGGTACAGTTGCATGTTAGTTGGTGTGGATTGCTGTCACAACCCAGATTCACTGTCACCCAGATTCACTGACTCCCAGTCCTGGAGGCTGGAAGTCGGAGATCAACAGGTCAGCAGGGCAGGTTCCTCCTGAGGCCTCTGTGTTTGGTGTGCAGACAGCTGTCTTGTCCCTGTGTCCTCACATAATCGTTCCTCTTTGTGTCTCTGTGTCCCAATCACCTTCTCTTATATAGACACTAGTCAGATTGGACTAGGGCCCATCGTAGGATGTCATGTCACCTTTCTAAAGGCCCCTCTCTAGGGAAAGCTGGGATGGCTCAGTGGGTTAAGCGTTCGCTTTGAAGCCCTGAGGACCGAGGATCGAATCCTGGCCCTGGCCCGTGCGGACCCACATGCTGAACTGGGTTGTGCCCCCAGTTCAGTTCTTGCCGGGACCTATGTGGGAGGCTCCTGGCCCAGTTCCTACCCTGCGCAGCCCCACGCCCACCTGTGAAGTGAAACTATATGGAAAACTAATGTCAACTATGGAGACTGCTCTGGGCCCTCCTCCTTCTCTCTGTCTCTGTCTCTGTTTCTCTCTGTCAAAAATCAATAAAATAGGGGAAGCCGGCATGGCTTAGTGGGTTGAGCGCTCACTTTGCAGTGCTGGGGACTGGGGATCGAGTCCCGGTCCCGGTCCGTGCGGACCCATATGCTGAACTGGGGAGTTCCCCCAATTCAGTTCTCTGTCTCTGTATTTCTCTCTCTCTCTCTCTCTCTCTCTCTCTCTCTCTCTCTCTCTCTGTCAAAACCAATAAAAATAAAAAAATTAAAAAAAATAAATAGAAATAATATCCCTATAAAAAAAAATTTAATTAAAAAAAAATCAATAAAATAAATCTTAAAAAAAAAATAATAATAATAAAGGCCCCTCTCTAGATGCAGTTCTGTTCCTGAGATAATGGGGAGTGATGACTCCCAACACAGGGAGTTTGGGGCCAAGGTTCAGCTGCTAGCAGCCCCCCTAGGGGCAGGTGTGTGCAGTCACAGGCTAGAAGGAAGCAGTGGTTTCATGGTAGGGTAAACTCAGGTGCAGGTCCTGCTTCCCCCTCTTTGACCTCAAATCCTTGAGCAGGTGGCTTTACATGCCCCAATGGTGTACTAGTTTGCTACAGAGAAACAACATGCTTTATCATCTTCATTCTGGAAGTCAGGAGTCTTCCACGGGCCTTGCTGGGCTAAGGTCAAGGTGTGGCTACAGCCTCATTCCTTTCTTTGTTTTGTTTATTTTATTTATTTATTTTTGACAGAGAGAGAGAGAGAACTGAACTGGGGGAGCTCCCAGTTCAGCATATGGTTCCGCACGGGCCGGGGCCGGGATTCGATCCCTGGTCCCCGGCGCTGCAAAGTGAGCGCCTAACCCACTGAGCCATCCCGGCTTCCCTCATTCCTTTCTTGAAGATGGGGAGGACCTGTTCCCCTTTCTTTTCCAGCTTCTAGAGGCGCCTGAGTCCCTTGGTTCATGGCCCCTCATCTGCCTTCAGAATCTCCTCTCTGATATCTCTGACTCTGCCATTGCCTTCCTCTTCCTGTGGTGACATTGAGCCCAGATCCTCCAGGATAATCCCTCATCTTGAGGTCCATAACTTACCTGTATCTGCCAAGTCCCCCTGGCCATAAAAGGCACCATCGTGCAGATTCCAGGGATTGCGACGTCTATTCCCATACATGCCTGTGTTGGAGGCTTATTTTATTTTTTTGATGAGACCATTTCCCTAATTCTTAAAAACATTTGGAACTGGCTTGGCTCTCAGCAGACCCCATCAGAAGCAGAAGTATTTCCCAACAGCCCACTTCCCCTCCCCGCACCTGCAAACTTGTGGGAACCCCCAGTGCTGCACCCGGGCTTCATGGTCAGGGAGCTCCCCAGGGCAGGGCTGTTCAACTTCACTGACTTGCATTGAGTTCCTGTTGTGCCACTTGCTCACTGTACCTTCAGGCAAGTTGCTTGACCTCTCTGAGCCTCTGCCAAATACCTACCTCTGAAATGCAACAGGCCTACCCCTGCGGGGCCACCACAGGATCTGACCAGACACTCACATAAAAGTATGTGACAGATGCCCTGCTCCTTATGACCCTCCCCCACCTCCCCTCCTGCTACAGGGGTGGCTGGTGGCCTGACCAACTTGTCCAAGATGCCCGCCTGCAACATCATGCTGCTGGGCGCCCAGCGCAAAACTCTGTCTGGCTTCTCGTCCACTTCCGTGCTGCCCCACACTGGCTACATCTACCACAGTGACATCGTGCAGTCCCTGCCCCCGGTGAGCCTGGTCCCCATGGGACAACCTTGTAAGCCCCCGAAGGTCAGCCCTGTGCTCCTCGGTCCCCATCAGTCACAGCTGACAACAGTGCTCAGGAATTTGAGGGCAGGGTCACAGAGGGCTAAGACCAAGGACACTGGAGCAGTTGCATCAGGGTTAGGATTCCCACAGTGCCACTTGGCCCGTCAGTGACCCCAGGCAAGAGGTGTGTCTGTGTGTCTTTCCGTCTGTAAAATGGGGAGAATGGAGCCAACCTCACAGTCATGATGAGGACTCATCCAGGTTGGGCCTTGCAGCTGACAAGCGATGTAAGCATTAGTTTGCAGGTCCAGGGGTTCCCAAAACCAAGGACCCCCAGAACTTGCTACAGGTGACCCACTTGGGGTCATGGTTCATCACAGCTAGAGGACAATAACATCAAGGGAAGAAGTGCGAGGGATGCTCCAGTACTGACCTTAGCGAATTTGTGTCCAGTTTGACCAGTACTCCGTAACCCAAAGACCCCACCCCAAATCACAAGGTCACTGTCTGCCAAGGCCACATCCTTAGGGCCATGCTAATTTTTCATTGCACACTATACACAGCTACTGCCAACTTTGTTGTTTTTATTATTGAGTGACACTTATAATTAGCTACAGGTTTTACACGTACCATCTTGGTATTTCCCAAAACACAGGCTACCTCCCTTTCATGGCCCATAACATGGTTTTTAGTGATACACTGCATATTTTCTGTTTTAATTAGTAAACTTAAATGTTTGATATTTGATAATCTTCCATCTGTAGCAGTACCATTAAGTTGTCTATGCAAATGGATTTAAGTTCTTTAAAAGTACATTGACAGGGAACATTGACAGTCAGTTTGTCACTGTCACGCATTACTACAGACTCAGGCATAAGGGTGAAGTGCCGACAGGCAGAACTTGAGCCTGCGGCCACTGGAGCTTTGGGAATCAGTGATCCTCGCCTGGACTCAGCCTCCTTTTTCCATTCTTCCAGGATCTCCGGCGGAAAGCAGCCCGGTTGGTGGCTGCCAAGTGCACGCTGGCAGCCCGTGTGGACAGTTTCCATGAGAGCACGGAGGGGAAGGTGAGGGCGTCTATGCACATGGGTGTCCCACCACACACGAGCCCTCTCCTAGCAGGGCAGGTGGGCGTGTCCGTGTGTGGCCCCCGCCAAGGTCAGCTTCCCCTCCCCTGGTTATCCTTTCCTGTTGGTGCTGCTCTAACAAAGGACCACAAATGCAGTGACTTAAAGCAACATGGGTTTATGATTGTATCGTAGCCCAGAATCCAAAGTGGGCTTCACTGGCTTAATATCAAGCTGTCAACAGACTGACTTCCTTTTTTTTTTGGTTTTGTTTTGTTTTGTTTTATTATTTATTTTTGACAGAGAGAGAGAAAGATACAGAGACAGAGAGAGAACTGAACTGGGGGAGCTCCAAGTTCAGCACATGGTTCCACACGGGCCGGGGCTGGGATTCGATCCCTGGTCCCCGGTGCTGTAAAGTGAGCGCTTAACCCACTGAGCCATCCTGGCTTCCCCAATGAGTTCCTTTTGGAGGCTCAAGGGGAGGGTCCATTCCGAGGCCTTTTCCAATGTCTAGGGGCCCCCTGCATACATTGCTACCTGGCCTTTCCCTCGTCTTCAAAGCCAGCAGCATAGCATTTCTTGTCTCTGCCTCTGACTCCTTGAAGGGCCTTGTGATGATATTAGGCCCACACTGGTAGTCTAGTATTGTCCCTACCTCAAGACCCTTAACCTAACCACATCTACAGAGTCCTTTTTGTCATGTCAGGTGACATGTTCACAGGGATCAGAGGTTCAAATATGGACACCTTTGGGGGCAGGAGGACAATGTTTTTGCCTGCTGTATTGGGATCTGTCCCCTTTACCAGCACTTGTCATCATGCAATAATTACTCAGGTGACCCCTGTCTTTTGTGGCAGACTTGCTGTGTGAGAGGAGAGGTGTTTCTGGGATGTGCATTATTGTCCAAGCACCCCACCTGGCACAGCGTTCAGAGCTTCGGTCTTTCTCACCACTGGTCTAGATATTTGGGGTTCATGGTAAACGGCACAGACAAAAGCCCTGCCTCCGTGACATTACCATTCTGGTGAGGGACAGTAGCAGGAAAGTTGTGGTGTGTCCAGTGGTGCTGAGTAAATGCTAAGGAGAAATGAAAGGCCTTGAGTGAGGAGGGAGGTTGGCCTCGGGGAAGGCTTGTCTAGCAAGTGACTCATATGGATGCTGGGAGGAGAGAGAGGGCAGTGCAAAGGCCCTGAGGCTGGAGCTCAGAAGAGGCTGGCAGGAAGGGGCAGACCATGGGCCTTTGTGCCTGGGGAGGGTGCTTGGCTTTAGCAGAGGTGCTGAAAGGGGCTAATTTGATGGTCTTTCTTGAAGAAGAGCCCTATAGGATTTGCAAGTTGAGAGAAACAACATAGTGGAGACTCCTGGGCGTCCCCACTTGCTGACCTGTGGAGAGTGAACTTCAGGGGGTGGCACAGATAGGTGTCCTGTGTTTGAGAGGCTGTTTGTAGCCATTTGTCGAGGAGATAGCTGTCTATAGGCACAGTATTTGGAGGAGAGTCTGAGAGTCACTGGGTCGTGAGTGGAACTTAACTCCGGAGATCCAACAGTGGATCCTCAGGATCAGATATAGGGTGGGCCCTGGGGTGGGTGCTGCTTTCAGCAAATGGATGGACAGGGGAGGCCTCACCTGGCCAACCAAAGAGCACCTGCAGCACTCCCCCTTCTCCCCCCCATGTTTTCTCCAGGTGGGCTATGAACTCAAGGACGAGATTGAGCGCAAGTTTGACAAGTGGCAGGAGCCACCGCCTGTGAAGCAGGTGAAGCCGCTGCCTGCACCCCTTGACGGACAGCGCAAGAAGAGAGGAGGCCGCAGGTGGGGCCCTGGGGACCGGCAAGGAGCAGGAAGGGAGGTGGCTCACATGGTCCCAGCTGACTCCTGTGTGCCCCTGTCCCAGGTACCGCAAGATGAAGGAGCGACTGGGGTTGACAGAGATCCGGAAGCAGGCTAACCGCATGAGCTTTGGAGAGGTCAGATCCCTGGCATCCATCATTGCAGGACTCTAGGGTCCCTGCCCCACCCATCCAGCCCTGCCTCCCCACTACCTCCTGCTGCATTCCTCCCTCTTCATCCTATGGCCCCATCCCCCTTTGGACATGAGCACAACCTCAGCCTCTTCCCTGGCTTCCGTGATGTGCTGAACTTGGCCCTTCTCTCTCCATTTATTCAGCCCCAAAGGGGGTCTATACAACCCTCAGCGCCAGCCCCTTACCCAAGGCTCCGGTCACCCCAGGCTCCTCATTCAGTCTTTGCATGCCTCCCTGCTCATCTCTTCCCATCCTTCACCCCTGCCAATCTCATTATCTGATCTGAGCATCATCCTGGTCCCACAAAAACCAGCTCAGATGCTGTTTCATCATTGAAACCTGTTCCAGTTCTACATGTACCTGTACATGCACACACACCTGTCAACTTGGGGAGCAATAACGGCCCAACTCCTTGTGGGCCCCCAGTGCTACCCGGGGCATCAGCAAGTTTCATTGCACTTGGGGCCCAGAAGGATCCTGAACAGGTGCCCATAGGACTGGCTGAGCTGATCGAGGGGTGACTAACTCCAGGATGCCTTACCCTCCCCAGATTGAGGAGGACGCCTACCAGGAGGACCTGGGCTTCAGCCTGGGCCACCTGGGCAAGTCAGGCAGTGGGCGCGTGCGGCAGACACAGGTGAATGAGGCCACCAAAGCCAGGATCTCCAAGACTCTGCAGGTACAGCCAAGCCTGGCTAGGTGGGGATGAGGTGGATGAGAGTGGATCAGTCAGAGCCAGGACCTCTCCTCTCCCCACAGCGGACCCTGCAGAAGCAGAGCGTGGTGTATGGTGGGAAGTCCACCATCCGAGACCGCTCCTCAGGAACTGCTTCCAGTGTGGCCTTCACCCCACTCCAGGTACCTGCTCGGCCTGCCTGCTGGGGTCAGGAAAGCCCCTTCCCCTCACTGGGCTTCTGCTGCTTTGCCTGTTCCCATGGCCAGGCCATCTCTCCACCCCTTCACCTCATCTTTCTCCCCTGCCCAGGGCCTGGAGATTGTGAACCCACAGGCAGCCGAGAAGAAGGTGGCTGAGGCCAACCAGAAGTATTTCTCCAGCATGGCTGAGTTCCTCAAGGTCAAGAGTGAGAAGAGCGGCATCATGTCCACCTGAGGGCTGCGCCCTGAGTGGCCGCCCACCAAAGGGAAACAGGCATCGTGGGTCTGAAGGGGTCGGGGGTCTGGTTTGGGAGGCTCCTGAAGGGAGAGCCACTCCACCATTGGCCAGTGCGCAGACTGTCCAGGCTGGTATGGAGGGAGGCCTGGCCCCCAGAGCTGAGGTTGCCACCCCATTCCATGAGTTGAAGGAGGACACAGAGCCAGTCTTCACCATCCATTTTGTTTTAACTTGGAAAGGAGATATTTTTGGAAAAAACTGCTATTAAAAGCACATTGTTAGGCTCTGTCCATGGGAGTGACTATCAAACACCTGGACAACTGGAGGAATCAACTTCTGGGTTTGGGGGACAGAGCTTGGATGCCTGATTCTGGTGGACTCTGGGGCCTGTCCATGGGTTCCAGGAAGAGGAACACCTTCTCCAGCCCCTTTGGGAACATCAGTCATTTTGACACCCAAGCGATAAGTCTGCTGAAAGCTCAGCTTTCAAGGCAGGCCAACATGGGTGGTCATGGGCAGGTGGCCTCCACACTCACCATGAGATACCTAGGAGGCACTGAGCAGTGGTTGGGCTGGTGACTACAGTTACTTCCACTCGGTTTTTGCTTGGTGCTCCCCATCTGCTGTGCCACACCCCACTCAGGTGGAGCACATTCACTAATACACGAAGGCTGTTCAGAAAGTATCTAGCCATGTAACCATTCTCATATTGACAATGGTCAGATTTTTTTCAGACAGCCCTCATAAACGTTCCTGCCAGGTACATGAAGGGAGCCCCCAGTCTGTCGTGGGAAGTGGGCCCAGCCAAGTATTCCACTTTGGCTGAAAGGTGGAGGCTAGGGGAGCATGTGGACTGCAGACAGGTGGGAGAAAGGCTGTCTGGTGGGGGAGGGCTTGAACAATCTGGGAACATGGCCTGAGACCTTGGTTACTCTACAAGGGCTAATTCAGGGAGAACGCCCGTGGCCCCATCTGCCCTGTGACCTGAGCTGGGCTTTACAGTGACATCAAAAAGAGTCCCTTACCTGCAAGGTCAGTGTCCCTCCCAGTTACTGTGGGGGAGGAAGAAACTTTACTCAGTGTTCTTTAAGCTTGTCCAATAATCAAATAGACATGAGACAGATTAACAAGAAAATAACCAAATTTAATGCATAATTTGGTAATTGCTTACCATGGGCTCAACCCCTAATTCAAATTCCTCTAGATAGGGGTGGGGGCAGAAGTTTCTCTTGAGTCTTCGGAGTCTTGGTTGATACCACGGAGGCACATATTGGGGTATGTGCTCACATTACCCAGGACGTGGGTGTACAGGCTGAAACCAGCCCTGCAGGAAGGTGATGCTGCTTGACTCTGCCCATCTCCCACTCTCCAGTGCAGCCTTCTGGGTCTGGTTTGAGATCTCCCTCTTTTTCTCTCTGGGTCTCCCCTGTCCCCACTCAGGGCTCTGTCTCTGGACCTCAGGGGCCACTCAGAGTCTGTCTCCTGTAGGTCAGAGTATCTGAACATCAGGCAGCTTCCTTCAAAAGATCAAATTACCCCAGGTCACATAACTTTCCCCCAGCTTATCCTGGAGCCCTTAGATCAGCCCTGTGTAAAAGTGAGCCTTTGTTGATCTCTGCTAAGGGGTCTGCTGAGAAAAGACCCTCTGTGCACAGCTCCTCAGAATCCCCATCTCCCCTGGCCAGAGGGAATCTAATGGAGATGGGGGTGGGTCTCGGGAAAGAATATGAGTCACCTGGCCCTGCTATCTGTGTACAATTACAACAAAGATCCTTGAAATGAATACACTTCAAAATTATTTGGAAGGCTTGTTAAAATGAGCTGCTGGGCCCAGAGTTTCTGATTCAATTGGTCTATGGCAGGCTCAAAAACTTGTGATGTTTATACTATTGGTCCAGGGACCACACTCTGAGAACCACCACCATATTAATAAAACCAGTGTTATATTAGTTGCATGTTAGAATAATAGGAGTTTTAAAAGTTATTGCTATCAGCCTCCCTTCCCCAGAAATTCTGATTTCATTGGTCTAAATATTTTGACTTTTAAAAGTTACCCAGGTGATTCTAATGTGCAGATTTGAGAACCAGTGCACTGGATCCTTGCTACTAATGAAAGTGTGAACTGTGGACCCTCTGGTCACCTGGGAACTTGTTAGAAAAGCAGAATCTGGGACCTCCTGAATCAGAATCTGCATTTTAACCAGTTCCCAAATGGTTCCTGGAAAGGGAGAGGCATTGCTCTGTCCAGGGTCCACCCTTTGAATAGCAAAGCTTTATCATTCTAGATCAATAATTCTAAAACTCTAATGAGCACAGGGACCATCTGGGAAGTTTGTAAAAGTACAGATCTTGGGGCTTCATTCCCCAGGTCTGTGTGAACCTAAGAACATTGAACTTTTTTTTTAAGATTTATTTTTATTGTTGTTTTTTTTTTTGTTTGTTTG
>PVKE010001096.1:32341-80477 GCA_004027555.1 Craseonycteris thonglongyai
CTTCAGTGCATAGTTATTTCTATTTTACTTTTTGACAGATAGAGAGAGAGACAGAGACAGAGACAGTTAGAGAACCGAACTGTGGGAACTCCCCAGTTCAGCATGTGGGTCCTGCCTGGGCCGGAGCCGGGATTCGATCCTCGGTCCTCGTGGCCTCAAAGCGAGCGCTCAACCCGCTGAGCCGTCCCGGCTTTTCCCTTGTTTGTTTTTTTTGAGAGAGAGACAGACAGAGACAGAAGGGGGAGGGCCCAGAGCAGTCTCCAAAGTTGACAGCAATAGTTTTTCATATAGTTTCACTCCACAGGTGGGTGCGGGGCAGTGCAGGGCAGGAACTGGGCCGGGAGCCTCCGGCATAGGCTCCCAGCAAGACTTGAACTGTGGGCACACCCCAGTTCAGCACACAGGTCCACCTGGGTTGGGGCTGGGATTTGATCCTCAGGTCTCGGGGCTGCAAAGCGAGCACTGAACCCGCTGAGCTATCCCAGCTTGCCCTGAACTTTTTTTTTTTTTTAAGCATTTTTTTCCTCTCTTTACCATAGGTGATTCCTGTTTCTTACTTGCGTCCCTCTTGGATTTATCTGACTTTCCTCCACGTAGAGTAGATTGGCAATGCCTGTAGGTTCATGAAGCAACCCTGCTTAGCAAGTCAACCACAAGGTATTCCTCTCGTTCATTCGTTCGTTCATTCATTCATTTAGCAAAGGGTTACTCTGTTTCCTGGGGACACAAAATCGAGTGAGACTCGAATGATTATGAAAATAATGGCAGGCATGCAAAAGTCAATCTGAATGGACAGGGTTCACATGAGTATTCTGCAGGGGAGGTGAAGGAAGTTTCCCCACAAGATGCAAGAAGACCATGGAACTGAGATCTGAAAGAAGAGTTAGGAGGCAATCATGAGAAAGTAAGCATAATCTCGTACCTTCTGCAGTGTCCTTACAACACTGAGGAAACAGGTGCAAAGGAGAGTTACTGTCCCACAGCCACGTAACCATGAAAGCCAAGACAAAAACTGCATGCCTCCGTGGTGCTTCCCTATTAATTCAGCTATGCGTGGTGCCAGTGACTTGGAGCACTGTCTCCTGCTTCCTTCCCTCCTTCCTTTATCAAGGACTGAGTCTTGGAGATCTGCCGAACTCAGGCACTTGGAGAAAGACGATGCAGCTGAGTGTCAGGGACCAGCCTGGCTGGCTGACACACTAGGGATGCAGAATGATGCGCCCAGTTCCCAACCCTGCCTACAACGCCCAGTTGCACACGCTTTAGGAGTGGGTTCTGCCCACTTTCTACGCTATTGGACAAACTGGGATGAATGATGACAGTGAGGACCAACGAAGGAAAATGGGTGTATCCTCCTGCCCAGTTCTTACTCCTTGGCCAGGCCAGGCCCAGGGGCTGTTTTGCTTGGCAAATGGTTTCGGCTGGTCCCTCACTTCGAAGGCACCTGTTTGTCTCCCATTAAGTACGCGGTCTTTAACGCCCACTCTCCATGCCTTCCTCTGCTTTCCCCACCCACTTCCAGGACCAACCAATGGCGTCAGGGCAGAATATTACCTCACAACCAATTGAAAACGGCTCTAAACTTGACGGACGACTTCCCTCCTCTAATACGACTAGCCCCTCCCTGCGGCCAATTGGCTTAGGAGAGGGAGGCTGGTACATCCAATCAGCACAACACAGGCCTCTTGATTGATGCACAGGTCCTCGCGCTGGCGTGTTGTGCCTTGAGGCGGGAGGAGGAGGAGGAGGAGCGGAGAAAAAAACCTGAGCCAATCCTAGCACCCTGTGCGGGAAGCCAATCGAACGCCGCGCCTTGAAACGGTTGCCCAATCAGCGAGAGGAGGCCGGCCGCATCCCTGTCAAGGACCAATAGGATGCGCCCAAGGGGTAAGAGCTACGTGTAACAGGAGCAATGACAGGCCTATTTCAGGGCTTAGGGGGTGGGTCGGCGCCAGAGACGAGAGGAGAGGAGGGGAGGCTTCCTCCGCCGCCGCCATCTTGGACCGGGCCCGTCAGCTTCCGCGGAGCCATCGGCAGACGCCGCGGCCTCCCTTGAGCCCCGACCCCGTCGTCAGAACAACCCCGGGTCCACTTTCCCCCACCCTACTTCCGCTTCGCGCCGCTATCGCGATAGCGCCTGGGCCGGGGGCGCGAGAAAAAGGCGGCGGGCGCTCGTCTCCCCTGCCTGTCGCGATACGCTCCTCAGCGGCGGCGCCAGCTCCTGTGGTGAGAGCGTCAGGCTCGACTGGGCCGGGCCCCTTCCCCTCCTCCCCCGGGCGCAGTCGACTGCCTTCCCCGCCGCCCCCGCCCCGGCGACAACGCCGCCTGTCGCGACATGGCCGCGCCCGCCCCCGTTGGGCGCCCCCAGTCCCCCGCGCGACGGCCCCATCGTCTGCAGTCCAGGCCTTGTGCTGGCCCCTCCTCCCGCCGTTCCCACTCCCTCCTCCGCGCCCTGAGGCGTCGCGCGGGGGTTTGCCCGCGACCCCGGCCTCGTGTGATGTGTCCTCGTCGGGCCCCCCAGGGTTCGAGGTGCCGCCCCCTCCGCGTCGGCGCTGGCGCCTCGCTTTGTGGATGCAGGCGCCCCAGGTCTCAGGTGTCCGCTCTCTCGCAGCAATCCTTTCTGCGGGGGGCGGCCTCTTGGTGGAGTTGTAGCTTTCACATGGGTGAGGGGCTGCAAGTCCCCCAGGACAAGGACCTCTGTGCGTGGTGGGGTCACCCGCCAGGGGCCATGTCCTTCCAGCACAGTGTGCCACCTCTTTTTTTGAGTGATGAGGTGGGGATGACCCCATACAGTGAGGACGCAGCTCCATCAGTGGGAGCCTAAGCCAGACTTTCCACCACATTGTATGTAGTGCACCCCTCATAATAAAAAGCCCCCGAGGTCTGGGGCTGCCACAGCCCCCCGCCTTTCTCTTCTGGGGGAGTCAGGACTGTCCTTAGTGTTACCCTTTGGGGGGAATCGGGATTGTCCTTAGTGTTATCCTTCTGGGGGAGTCAGAACTGGCCCCAGTGTTACCTGCTCTATGCCTCAGGTCTTACTTATCCTTTGGTCTGGGTGTTGGCCTCTAGCTTTGTGGCTGAGAGTGCTTGAATCCAGACCATTTATCTCCTGCATGGGTTCCTCATGCTGTCACTCCCACCCGTGGTACCTGGTCTCAGGTACCTGGTCCTGTGTTGGTGGCACTTCCTAAGCTTCTGCTTTTTCCCATGTGTTGACAATTTTCTGTTATGGGCAGTGCAAATGCCTCCTCTTCTAAGTAGCACCTGCCTCTCAATTCAGGGGCTGTCACCTCCTCCAGTGTTAGTGAATACACCTGCCCTTTTGGCACAGGTTTTTTGACACCTTTGCCTCCTGCCCTCACCATGTAGATTGTCATTTCCTGGGTCTGAGTCTTCTACCGCCATTCACATCAGTCCTTCCATTGGGCTATAGTATTTCCAGGAGGTGAGGACCCCCTCCCCCCAATATTCACGTCACGTCCCTCACTGTGGACTCATAAGCTTCCCAGCACTAAAAGAGCCTTCTTGGTGTCAGCAGTCATAGAACCAGGGCTCACACCTATCCTGCTGGAACCCCTAGGAGAATAAGGCTTCCTAGAGCTGAGGTTACTGTGCGGCGAAGTGTGAGATTTGTGGGCTGGGGCTGCTTTTTCTCCAGGATAAGAAAACTTACGAGTTGCTGTTCCCAGCAGTAAGGTCCCTGCCTTCTTTGGTATTGGCCCCTCTGTGTTTATCCCTGCTGTAAGGCTGAAGACCCTCTCAGATATAGGTGCCCAGAGCTAGTGCTTTTGCCCTGCCCTGAGGCACAGCTTGTTATGGAGGTGGAAGTTGCCTGAGACTTGTGGGAGAGACCCCATAGTTGTCACCTTCCCATGGTGTACTGTTTCCAAGGTGGGATTCCTAGTTCCCTACTCCTAGTATTGTGCTCCTAAGGAGGAGCTACAGCCTTGGGACCCAACACATCCACTTTCAGAGGCTTAGATCCTGTGGTAGTGGCAGCAGCTTCTCAGGTTAAGGCTTGCTTTCCATATCACTTCCCAGTTGGCTAGGGCCCCTCGTCCCCTTGTACAAGGCCTCTCTCAGTGGGCATGTGACAGCCTCCAGGAATAGGGACCACTTGGTTTAGTTCCCTAGCACTCAGCCTTCTGTCCCTCTGGTCCTACTCATCAGACCTTTGTGTGATGGTGTCATCTCCACTGAGGTGAAGTTTTGGGGCCTCTTCTTTATTAGTTTGGGCCCCTCATTTCATGTTTATTGGCTCCTATAAATCTGGTGCCCTGCTCACCCCACACATCCCAGTGTAGGCTCCTTATGGGGATATCCCTTCCTGTTGGACAAAGGACTTCTTTTGGTTAAGTCTCCTGGGTCAAGGTTCCCACCAGACTCTTCATCATGAGAGCATAGCCCCTTCTGTGCCTAAGCTGCCTGCATGTCTGGGCATGGGCCCACTGCCATGGGCCCCTCCTATGGAGGTCCCCCAGAGCACAGGTCTCTTCTGTGGTGGTATCTCCATTTCAAGACTCAAGCTCCAGCTGCCTTCCTCTCTGGTTCTTTGCTGAGGGATCTAAGGTATGGGCACCCTCTCCATGTGGGCTTTTCTTTGGAGGGAGGGGCCTTGCCTCCTGTGTAGGGGAGGCCTGTGCCCACTGTGGTGCCCAACCTCAAGTATCCTGGACCTATAGTATCTGCCCTTCTCTGGAGGAGCTGTCACCTAGGTCAGGTGGTATCCTCCCCAGGCTAGGGTTCTTGTTTCCTTGGCACCTTGCTTCCGACTCCTTCAGGACTTACTGCTGCCAGTCAGTCCCCTTCTCTTGGCCCCTTTCTGTGGGCACTTGGAGAGGGCACCCCTCCCTTAAGGAGTACACTGCTTTGTTTAGGGGCATAAACTGGCATCTTCTCCCTCTGGGTTGGAGCTCCTACCCTTCGTTGGGCTCCTGGGGCAGAGGCAGGGATCACATGCTCTTGTGTAGCATTCCTGTTCCCCCATTCCATTCCTGGGCAGTAAGAGCCTTTTCTGGGTCAGAGTGTTGGAGCTAAGAGTCATTCCTGCATCCTCAGTGTTGAGGTCTGTGCCCTCGTGTGCTTTGTGGTTTGTATCCCCCCCATTGCATTTGGCTCCTAGAGCCTTTTTCTGACTGCTTTGCCTTCCTAGAGCTGGGATGTTCCTTTGGACTTGGGACAAAGGTTGTATCCCACCTAGTATGTCAGCTGGCCCTGGGCTGAGGGTTTAGTCTCTTTGAAGAGGAGATTTACACTCCCTCAAATCTGAGGTGCCACGCCCACCTGCCACCATGCAGAATGGGTCGAATGGAGTGACTCATACAGCATCCTTTAGGTTGAGGAACTGGCCTCATCTTTACGAACCTTGGGTTCAAAGCGTGCATTCTGGTACACTATCCCACCAGTAACTACTAGCCATGTGTAATTTAAATTTTAACTAGTGAAAATAGAAATGAAATACCCCATTCTTCAGTTACCCTAGCCACACTTCTAGTGTTCAGTGTTGAAGATAATGCAGATACAGAACATTTTTGTCATCACAGAAAGTTATGTTGGACCAGGACTGTTCTTGAGATTCTCTCTCTATGGGCATGACTTTCTTCTGGATTGAGGCTCTTAGTCCCTGGCGAAGGGCTCTTTCTGCCTTGGCAGTTGGGGCTGTTCTGGGGCACCCTGCTCTGGGCCTATAGAGTGGGAGCGCCCCCACCAGAGCTGTGCTTTTTCAGTAGAGGCCCCCTGTCTGGGGAGCAACCTCTGGGAGGACAGGAGTCTTCTTGATATAACTCTCCTTCACAAAGTTCCAGATCTCCCCTGGTCTTGATGTCAGGCCTTACGGTGCAGCTTCCCCCGGCTAAAAACTTCTGGTGACTCCCCTTGGACCTCAGTTTGCTGTGGGTCATGAAAGTTCTTTAGGTGAAGAGGCCTCGCTGTTTAAGTTTTGGGCACTTGCCCTGACAGTTTGTGTTTCCCTGAGTCTACAGTACCAGTGCTTTGATATGTAAGTCCTTCGTGGGTGCAGATAGCTCCATTACAGCAAAGGTCTCCTTTCATCCTCTTATCTGCCTAAGAGTTCTCTCCTCCCAGACCTCTCTTGGGTCTGTCTTCTTTTTTTTTTTTAAGATTTTTATTGTTTTTTATTTATTTATTTATTTATTTTTATTTTTGACAGAGAGAGAGAGATACAGAGACAGAGAGAACTGAACTGGGGGAGCTCCCAGTTCAGCATATGGGTCCGCACGGGCTGGGGCCGGGATTCGATCCCCGGTCCCCGGCGCTGCAAAGTGAGCACTTAACCCACTGAGCCATCCCGGCTTCCCCATTGGGTCTGTCTTCTGCCTCCACACCTCCAACCCTTCTTGGCATCAGCCTCTTTGAATTAGGAGTGTTACCTACTTTGGTTTAAGAATTCTTCTCTGGGATAAAAGTCTTCACATTCTCAGGCTTTCTTCTACTTGGGACCCAGCCTTGTTGGTGTGGGTGGGATATGCTTTTTGTAGTTACAGGTATCCCTGTGCCCCCACCTCTTGTCTTTTACGTCTCATACAGTAGCAGGCCTTTCTCTGTGAGGTGTACCTCCTCTTTGTCTCCTGACTTGTCTGAGGGTAACCCCTTCTGGTGTTAGGATCTGGTAGCCAGTATCCCCAACCACTCTGTAGGAAGTGAGGTCTCCAGGTCTCACGCCTTCATCCTTAGCAGTCAGCTATATGCTGTGTGACTTTTTTTGCTCTGGAAAATCCCTTTTTTGAATGTCATCTGGGAGAAAGTGCTCTGTGCTCTAGGAATTTTCTATTTCCTGGGTCAGAGGTACACAAAAGTATATCATTCCTTATTTCAGGAAACTTCCAGAGTGTTCTTGTGGGCCAGGTCCTTGTCATCAGATAATAAATTTGTCTTACCTTTATCATCTTGTATACCCCGCTATTCCCACCCTTGTTTATGTCTCTGGGTTTGGACCAGCCAGGGGATAAATGTGTATTCCTTCCTGATCTCTTCCAGCAGTGTCCATCTCCAAGAGAGTATGAAGAGAGTGCGTCTGTAGGGCAGGGAAGATGGCGGACAAGCGCAAACTCCAAGGTACTCAGTGGCTGCCCACACACTGTTCACGTGCTCGCTCTCCTCGGAACTCCTCCTTGGGTGCCTGCTGCCTTGGCAGGATGCTCACTGCCTTCCTCCCTCCCTGGCCAGGTGAGATTGATCGCTGCCTCAAGAAGGTGTCCGAGGGCGTCGAGCAGTTTGAAGATATCTGGCAGAAGGTACTGGGGTTGGGGCCTAGAAATCTGGGTCTCCAGGAAGGGGAACACAGGAAAAGGTTCAGGGTTTCTGGGTATCATCCAGGGAGAAGGGATGCTGAGGACTTCAGAGAAGTAGCTCTGAGATGGATTGGGGTGGGGGGTGAGTTGGGGAGAGGTGTCCCCAGAGACCCGAGCACGCAGAGAGATTGGAGTGGGCACTAGGGCAGCCATCCCACACTGACGCCTGGGTTCTCCATCCCTCAGCTCCACAATGCAGCCAACGCGAACCAGAAAGAAAAGTATGAGGCTGACTTAAAGAAGGAGATTAAGAAGCTTCAAGTGAGGGGGCCGGGGGCCTGGACACCTGTGTCCTGAGGGCAGTGGGAATGGGGAGAGTGGACTGTTGGATCCCAGTAAGAGGAGGGGCTGGGGCCTCGGTGCTGAGTGCTGAGGCCATATGACTATCTTGCTTTTCCCACTGCAGCGGCTGAGGGACCAGATCAAGACATGGGTAGCATCCAATGAGATCAAGGACAAGAGGCAGCTCATAGACAACCGCAAGCTCATTGAGACGGTAGGAGCTCAGAACCTGGTGCCTGAGGTGGGAGGGTCCCCAAAGGTACTGAGAAGAGTGAAGGCTCTGCAACAAGGGGAGGGAGAGGTGACAGGCTGGAAGCCCTCTGCCAACTGCGCTCTCCGCAGCAAATGGAACGGTTCAAAGTTGTGGAGCGAGAGACCAAAACCAAAGCCTACAGCAAGGAGGGCCTGGGCCTGGCCCAGAAGGTGGACCCTGCCCAGAAGGAGAAGGAGGAGGTTGGCCAGTGGCTCACGGTGAGTTGGGCAGAGAAGAGATGACAGTGGGGCCCTGACCCCCAAAGCATCTAAGGGGGTTCTGGTTGACTACCTGCCTTTCATTTCTTTTTCTCCAGAATACCATCGATACCCTAAACATGCAGGTGGACCAGTTTGAGAGTGAAGTGGAGTCACTGTCAGTTCAAACACGCAAGAAAAAGGGTGACAAGGATGTGAGTGTGGGGGGGCCAGCACTCATAAGATGCAGGTGGGCTGGCTGGTGGGTGGGAGAGGCCAGCTCTTTTGGCTTGTGGAAGTTGGTGTCTGGGCTCCTAAGGCAGACAGGGCCAGCAGCTGGGATTGAGGGATCAAGAGGCAGGGCTGGAGGGCTTAGCAACTGACTGGGAGTGGCTCAGGGAGGAGGTGAAGCAGTCTCAAGTCCAGCCTGGGTATCTAGGTCAATAGTGAGACCATCAAGAAGAAAAACAGTTTGGGAGGAGAGTGCAGAGTTCAGCCTGGGTCACAGTAGGTGTGAGACCTGACAGACACCCAGGGTAGTGAGGTCCAGAAGCTGAAGTTACGGCCTCATAGCACCTATAGGGCCCCAGGTCATAAGGAGAGAACAGCAGGTATTAACAAAGTGGGATGTGAAGAAGTGTTTTTTTTTTGGGCCTGAGGAGAAGAGTGTCTGGAACAAAGCTAGGTGCTAGGGGCCCAGATTTCAGAAACCCAGGATTGTAGGGTGAATTCATAGGGATGCTCAAATCTGTCTCCCTGTTGGCACAGGAAATACAGGGAACAGAGAGCTGGGTCTTTTTGAAGCTGGTGGTGGCAGGGATGGCCTGAGGAGGGGGTGTGTGTGCCAGAGATGATGGGTATCTGAGACTCTGAGGGGTTTGGTAACCAGGGGCTCGAAATGGGGAGGTTGTCTTGTGCTGAATGAAAATGTATCAGTCATTGGTGGATCACATGTACAATGGTTGTCTCATAAGATTATTATTATTTTTTAAAGATTTATTATCAGAGAGAGAGACAGAAGGGAGAGGGCCCAGAGCAGTCTCCATAGTTGCATGTTACTAGTTTCCACATGGTTTCATTCCACACAGGTGGGTGTGGGGCCGCATGGGGCAGGAACCAAACTGGGGGCCTTAAACATGGGAGGCACACCCAGTTCCGCATATGATTTTGCATGGGCCAGGGTTGAGATTCAATTCCTGGATCTCATGGTTGCAAGGCAAGCGCTCAACCATTTGAGCTATCCCAGCATCCCTCTCATGAGATTATAACGGGTTATAAGCAAAATGTGTGTGTGGTATTGACAGGAAAACCTGGCCCTGACTACAGTGTTGATTTCCCTGCTGGCTCTGGGTAGTTTAAGGAGTCAGAGGTTCAGCACGCTGTCTGTCCTGTCCTGCCCACAGCTGGGTCCGGGTGGTGAGGGTGGGGAAGGGCCAAGAGCCCGCCCCTACACACATGCACACTTGTGCCCTCTCTTTCCCCTCACCCTTTCATTTCTAGTCTTGGGGTTTAACTCTCTGGTTCTCTAAAAGAAATCTCTGCTTTCCTCTTCCTTTTCTCTTTCCCTTTTGTCCTCTTCCTGAAGTTCATTCACAACCCTCCATGTCCTTCCAATGTGTGTGCACACACATGCTATTTTTTATGTTGTATTTTTCTGTGCCTTTTCTGTTTACATGTGTTTAGATACACAAGTACTTACCAGTTTGTTACAGTTGCCTACAACACTCAGTACAACAGGCTGTATAGGCTGGCAGCCCAGGAGCAATAGGCTATACATCTGGGTTTGTGTGCGTGTCTCTATGATAATGTTCTCACAACTATGAAATTCCCTAAAGACCACTTCTCAGAATGAACCCCCACTGTTAAGTGACACACGACTATATAATAGATCCTTGCAGAGGAGAGGTTTAGAACTGGGACTAAGATGTCAAAGCCTAAAGGGAAATGGGGCCTTGGGAAGGAGTAGGTACCTGGAGAGCCTAGGAGCTAAGCTTCAGGATCCGGGCTTCTTGGTGGGACACAGCTAGGGTAGGATTCTGATTATAAACTGCAAGCTCCCTTGAGTGGGGTCACTGTTATTACTGTCAACACCAGGTGGAACCAGTAGGTGGTGTTTTCTGTGTCCCAGAAGGCTGTCAGAGCTGCTGGGTTCTTGGCAGAGTGGTGGGAGGGCTGGGTGATCAGGGACATCTGGGTCCTTTCAAGGTTTGCAGGGATGTTTGGGGACCAGAGGGTGAGCAGCTCCACACTACCTTGTGCTGGGAGGGTCTGGACTGGAGGATGGGTTCTATGGGGCAGGAAGCTGGGTACCCTGCAGTCCTAAGCTGGCCCTGGGCTCGCCAGCAGAAGCAGGACCGCATCGAGGGCCTGAAGCGGCACATCGAGAAGCACCGCTACCACGTGCGCATGCTGGAGACCATCCTGCGCATGCTGGACAATGACTCCATCCTGGTGGATGCCATCCGCAAGATTAAGGACGACGTTGAGTACTATGTTGACTCCTCCCAGGACCCTGACTTTGAGGAGAACGAGTTCCTCTACGACGACCTGGACCTCGAGGACATTCGTGAGGCCCGGGGTGCCTGCCAGCACATGGTGGTAGGGGCTGGGCAGGAGGGTGCCCATCCAGCTAAGTGCACCCCTGCCCTCCCCCACAGCACAGGCGCTGGTCGCCACCTCCCCACCCAGCCACAGTCACATGGAGGATGAGATCTTCAACCAGTCGAGCAGCACGCCCACCTCCACCACCTCCAGCTCACCCATCCCACCCAGCCCTGCCAACTGTACCACGGTGAGGCCTGTGGGGGTGCATGGGGGGGTCCTGGGTGTTCCCTAGGGAGGCTGGTGGGTGGTGTTGGCTCCCAAAAGAGGAGGACCTCAGGGAGCAGTTTCAGTAGGTTCCCCAGTGATTAAAGTCATAGGTACATAAGTGCTCTGAGGCTACTGGGGTCAGGTCCCTGAGAGGGTCAGAGGTCACGGTTTGTTGGTGTCCTGCAGGTCACATGGGTTTCTAACTGTATCCTTTCTCACTTCAGGAAAACTCTGAAGATGACAAGAAAAGGGGACGCTCGACGGATAGTGAAGTCAGCCAGGTGGGCCTAATGGGTGTGACATTAATGGGCATGTCGCTCACTCATTCTTTGGTTCCTAAAGGCTTACTGAGGCCTGAGTATGGCCACAGAGCTGGACTTGAGGGACACAGGCAGGTCAGAAGATAGTGCTGCCCTGAGGGAGGCCTGAGGGGTAGGCAGAGAGGTGACTGACTGGTGTTATGGCCCAGGGGTGGCCCAGGGTGCCTGTCTGGCCTTGGTGGTCAGGAGTAGCTGCCCCATAGGGGCGTATCTTCCCGGGTGTTAGAGGAAGATTTGAGCTTGCCCAGAAGGGAAAGGTGAACATTCTGGGTGAGACAGCAGCAGGTAACACAGCTGAGTTATTACTGAATGCTTAAAGTGTCACGAGGTGAACCCAGCCAGGTGTGCAGGGCTGGCTGTGAGTGCAGGACTTTGGATTGTTGGGCTGAGGGTTCAGACTCTGTGCCCCTTCTCTGAAAGGGCCCAACCATCCATCCTAAGGCATAAGTCAGAAGTTAGACAGGTGTCTTTTCTGTGGGACATCTTTGGGCCTTGGCTGCACTGTGATGTAGAATATGAGTTTTCGAGAGAAAGAGAAAAAAGCACTTCTCAGAATTTCTTTTTTCCCCTAGTGAGTGAGCCCTGTGAATTGTGAACGCCTCCTAAGAGGGGAGCATATCTTAGGAAATGCTGTTCAAGATAATGTCTTTAGGCAGGAGTGGAATAGGCCCAAAGTCCCTCTGTGGGCTCATGGAAGGGCCAGTCCTACGGGGACCCTGAGGTTGGTGGTGGTGAGGCTGGTGGACCCCAGTCAGCGGGTGAGGTGCCAGGAAGAAGTTGACCACCAGTCCTACTTGGCACATGATAAGCATGAGATGCCTGTGGGGTTGAGGACAGCAGACCAAGATGGCCAAAAGCGACCGTCTGCCATGGGCACGTTACTGGCCTCTGCTTTCTGGATCGTTGCTCATTAACATCCCACAAGTTTAGTGAGCCTTTAAATGATGTTCAGAATTACTGTCCAGTTGTCAGGTTTTTTTCCTTCACGGATTCTTGGCCGGTTCCAGATGGTCTCGTACTGAGGACATTTAAGTCTTTTCCCACTACTTGCAACATTGGATAGAGTGTTTCTCTTACACCCAAGCTGTGTATGAGATTCCTATGTCTGGGGGGACATCATGGGGACATGTGCAGGCAGGATGTGGAACGCTGGGTGCAGACTAGGAATGCATGTGTGTTTTGAGCATGAAGGTGGCAGTTTGAAGGCATGAGGATGAATGAGGTCACCCGGGTCCCTTGGAGGGGTGTGTGGGAGGCTTGGCAGACTTGCCAGCCCACTGAGTACTGACCCTGTTATCTCTCCCACCCACAGTCTCCTGCCAAAAATGGCTCCAAGCCCATCCATAGCAGTCAGCACCCTCAATCCCCAGCTGTGCCGCCTAGCTACCCATCCGGCCCTCCGCCTGCTGCCTCTGCCCTGAGCACCACCCCTGGCAACAATGGGACCCCTGCCCCAGCAGCACCCCCAAGTGCCCTGGGCCCCAAGGCCAGCCCAGCTCCCAGTCATAATTCAGGAACCCCTGCCCCCTACGCCCAGGCTGTGGCCCCACCAGCCCCCACTGGGCCCAGTGCCACCCAGCCCCGGCCTCCTAGTGTCCAGCCCAGTGGGGGAGGAGGTGGAGGCAGCAGTGGCAGTAACAGCAGTGGAGGGGGCACCGGCAAGCAGAATGGCGCCACCAGTAAGCAAGGGGCTACGGGAGGGGGAGGGGGAGGGGTGTCGGTGTTCTGGGATAGCTGCTGGTGACCCCTTTTCACCCCCTCTTCCTTTCCCCAGGTTACAGCTCAGTTGTGGCAGACAGCCCGGCAGAGGTGGCTCTCAACAGCAGTGGGGGCAGCAATGCCAGCAGCCAGGCTTTAGGACCCCCATCTGGCCCCCACAACCCACCCCCTAGCACCTCGTGAGTGTCTGGCCTCTGGTGGGGTTGGGGACAGACGGCCTTCTGGCACAGTCAGGCCGCCACATCTCATGGACACAGGCCTGCCCTTGCTCATAGGGACTTCCCCATGAGCTGTCTCCCACCTCTTTCCAGCTGGGACACTATACCAGTCCCCCAGTTTTGCTCTTTGGAATGTTATGTAGTAGTGGTTTTCAACCTCTGGTTTGCCAGAAATTTCCTTCTGGTCTATGAAATAGTTTAAATCACACTGAAGTAAATTTATTCTCTTATAAATACATCCTGAGAATATGAAAATATTTCACGGACCAGTTGGAAATTTCAGGTGGACTGGGTTTGGTCTGCGGACTGAACCTGGTCCATGGACTGGCAGTTGAAAACTAGTGTTCTGAAGCATTCCTCATCCAAACAGGACTGTTCTTAGAGGCCCCCACCCCTACCCCCCGACTTCCTCTTTCCCAGAGAAGCTCTTGTTTGACCTCCCCATGCCTCATTTTCTGTTTTGTGCCCCAGAGCCCCCTAATGGAGTCAGGGGGTTCTGTGTCAGCTTTTCAAAGTGAAAGACCTCAAAGTCCTCCTCCTGCTCCCTAACCACCCTCCAGATCTCAGGTCAGGCCATTCTACTGGGTCCCCGTTGCCTGGAATAGCACCCCATGAGAAAGCTTACCTTTTTAGGTAGATGTAGAAAAGGCCTGCTCCCATGCCATTGCAGCCCCAGGCTTTGGGTGGTCTCCCAAGGGAGTATCCTGTGTTGTGGTCTGAACACTTGTTCCCACACCCTCCTCCATGACCATTCCAGAAGGCTTACCTGTTTCCTAGTGGATTTCAGCCACATGGAACATTCTGAGAGTCCCATTCTCACCTCACAGCTCCTTTGCCCCAGAGCCCTTCCCTCTTATCTGTATCCTTCAGCCTTCCCCTTTTGGGTTCCATCTGCTAGGCTAGGCACTCTCCGTATTTTTGACTCCTTTCCCTGATCACCCAGGTCTTGTCCCATCTTACCCTTGGGGACCTTCCTCTGAGCCCCTCCCCTCGTCACCTCCCCAGGAAGGAACCCAGTGCGGCTGCCCCAGCAGGTGCTGGGGGTGTGGCCCCAGGCTCAGGGAACAACGCTGGGGGACCCAGCCTCCTGGTACCACTTCCTGTGAACCCTCCCAGCTCCCCGACGCCTAGCTTCAGTGATGCCAAGGCAGGTGGCACCCTGCTCAATGGACCTCCACAGTTCAGTGCCACCCCGGAGATTAAGGTGGGTGCAGAGCCTGTGTCTAACTCCTGCCAACTTGGCTGTAGCTGTCCCCTCCTTCATGCCTCTACTGGCATCCCCACCACAACCCCTCACACTCGGGTCACTGGCTTCTCTGGTCCTTCCATACCACCTGCACCCTTACCTCTGGGTCTTTCCACCATTGCCTCCACCTGTTTGCTTCTCCCTGGTTCCTGGTGGTTCTTGCTCACACTCTTTAGGTGTCCACCACCATATTTCCTCCAGCCTTTGGTCTCTTATCTCCATTTGTCCTAAAACACTGTACTTTCTTTACACAAACCACTATCCAGTTCGCTGCCCTATTCCCTTGAAGAAACAGGTCGAGAGGACATTTGCCAACATGTGCTTTGTGCTGAGTGAATGTACTAGTTCCCTCCTGTGCAGGGAGCAGAATGCACTGGCCAGGGCAGAGGTGCTGTGGTGGGCGGGCCACTGTGCATCTGCCTTAACTCATGGACACGGCCCTGCAAGGCCTCTTGGGGCATGTCTCAGAGGGGACCCAGGTCGGACAGGAAAGGTCTCAGTGCTGGAGTTTGAGGTTGCTGATGGCAGAGTGGCAGTCAGAAGGTTGGGCGGTGTTCAGCAGAGTGAAAGGGGTGTTCACTCTGAGGGTTGGGGTGGGTACTGGCTGGCTGCCAGGCCAGATGGTGCAGTATCACTGGAGAGGGCAGGGAGTTCTGATGGCCAGGTCTGAAATGGCATTAGTAGGACAAGGCTGGTAACCTCGGGTCCAGGCCCTGCGCTGCCTTCTGTTCCTACCATATGGAAGTCACCGCATGTGACAGACTGCTGGGAGGCTGAGTAGTCCTCACAGAGCTCCTGAGAGTTTCTGGCCCCAGAGTGAGCACTCAGTTTTAAGAGATGCGTGTTTCTGGACAAGGGTCGATGGCTTTGAGGTTCTCAAAAGGGGAAAGAATTACTGGGGTGAGTTAAGGGGAACCTTGGGTAGATAAAGGACAAAAAAAGACCAGGCTGGGAAGGTCCTTGTGGGGCTGGCGAAAACAGGATGGAGAGGCCAGGCCAGGCTATGGGCATGGTCAGGGACAGGGTGCCTCAGAGATTCAGCAGGACCTGTGCCCTGCCTGGGTGTGCAGAGAAGTGTGTGCTGCGAGCTGTGACTGGAATGGTGGTGCCTGCGCATGCTGCAGTGTGGTTGCCTTTGCAGGATGTCACCCTGTGAAGTGCATCTTTACAACAGTGTGCGATGTTGCACAGCAGGGTCCACACATGGTGCCCCATATGGATGCTTCCGTGTCATGTCCCCCAGTCAGGATGGGGCAGTGAGCACTGTGTCACACTAACAACCTTGGCTTAGCTGCCCTCCTGCCAGAGCAGGCAAGTGCCAGGACCTCTGCCCGGGCCTGAGGCCAGACACTTTTGCCCTCCCCAGGCCCCTGAGCCTCTGAGCTCTCTGAAGTCCATGGCAGAGCGGGCAGCCATAAGCTCCGGCATCGAGGATGCAGTGCCCACGCTGCACCTGACCGAGCGAGGTGAGGATCTAGGTATTGGGGGGGCCGATGAGGAGGGCTGGCCCTGCCCAGCCTCATCCCAGGGCTGGCCCTGCCCTTCCCCACAGATCTCATCATCACCAGCACTGCAGCACCTCCAGCCTCCACCCAGCCACCCCTCCAGCTGTCGGAGGTGAACATACCGCTCTCATTGGGTGTGTGTCCACTGGGGCCTGTGCCCCTCACCAAGGAGCAGCTGTACCAGCAGGCCATGGAAGAGGCTGCCTGGCACCACATGCCCCACCCCTCAGACTCCGAACGGATCAGGTGAGGTCTATGTAGAGGGGCACAGGACCCAAGTGAGGGAGGATGCTGCAGCCAGGGACTTCGTTCCCCGGTCCTGAGGCTAGGTGACACTTGCTGGCCACCTGACTTGGTCCTCTCCAAAATAGGTGGGGACTAAGGACTTAAATGTTGGGGTGATCAGATGAGTCAGAAGCGCCCATTGATTCATGAGCAACAGGGAAGCAACCCTCAAGATGGCAGGGGCAGAAACTAATGCTCCCGATGCCCTGCAGGCAGTACCTCCCCCGGAACCCCTGCCCGACGCCCCCCTACCACCACCAGATGCCTCCCCCACATTCGGACACTGTGGAGTTCTACCAGCGCCTGTCCACTGAGACCCTCTTCTTCATCTTCTACTATCTGGAGGTACAAGCAGGGCCCCCGGGCAGCCTCGGGCCCCCGGGCAGCCTCAGGCCCCCCCGGCATCACCACCACCGCCGCTGTCCCCCCTCGGGCTGGAGGGGTGAGGTGGGTGCCCCACTGCGGCCACTAGGACCGCACCCCAATCCCCCAGTCCTGGCCCCCCCCAACTGAAACTCGCTGTCCCCACTTCAGTGCAGGATATCAAAACTGCTGAGGCTGAGGGCTAGGTTGCCCCACTTCTGGTGACCATCCCCAGTTTAGGCTGTCCCTTAAGGCTGCTCCCTGGCATGGCTTGGGCCTCCCTGGAGACCACTAGGGACTGTTCAGTCTCTGTATCACCCCAGGGCATCACAAATAACCTCCACCCTCATCCTGCCCTGGGAAATTTCCTGAATGGCCTCCTCTTGACCCTCAGCATGCATTAGTTCCTCTTCCTTCTCTAAGCTTCTCTGGAAGCACTTTCCACCTCCTGTCTCTTCTTCCTTCTGCCGAGCACTGGTATGTTCTTTGCCCCCGTCCGTTCCCAACTGGAGTGTCCAGCCCAACCTCTGTCTGTGGTGGGCTTGAGGTCAGCCCTGATGCCCTGTCCACTCCCTCATCCCCTCCCAGTTTGTGAGGGCCCCCTGATCCCAGCTCCATACTTCCTCCCCCAGGGCACTAAGGCACAGTACCTGGCAGCCAAGGCCCTAAAGAAGCAGTCATGGCGATTCCACACCAAGTATATGATGTGGTTCCAGAGGCATGAGGAGCCCAAGACCATCACAGACGAGTTTGAGCAGGTGAGGCCCCTCCCTGTGCCTTGGGCACTCTAGGCCCAGAGCAAGGTGCACATGCTGGCTTGTACCCCTGCTGGTCCCTCTTCCCTTTACCACCTTCTTTTAGCCAGCTGGGTCTCATTCACTTGGCCAACTCCTGGTCATCCCGAAGGTACTAACCTAAATGTCCCTTCTTTAGGGGAGCCTCTCCTCTTGGGTGAGTAGAGGGATGCTGTGGATGAAACCACACTACATATGAACCTTGACAACCTCCTTCCCCATGTCCCCAGCAGTCATCAAATACAAACGGAGAAGTTACTGTTTAACTGACCTTCTCCAGTACCAGTTAATTGATTAGAACTCGCACTTCTTGCAAGTCACTTGAACCACTTGTCTCCATTTCCTTATCTGTAAAAATGGGGTGACAGGACCCTAAATGAGTTAATAACATGTAAGTACTTCATGATGCCTGCTGTATAGTAAGTGTCATGGGCACATTGTATTTTGTTTCAAATTACATTTTAGTTGGTTCCACAGTGCTTTTTCCACCAAACATTTGTCTAATGCCAAGTACTGAACAAAGTCCTCAGAGAACTCAGTCCCCTCCCCTCGGTTCTTTCAGGTTCTTTGAAGCATTTCATCCAACCCAGTCCCATTCCCACTGTGCCTTCTCTGACACTACAGACTTCCTGTCCCCTCCTGATTTGGTCCAAAGTAACCAGCCAAGTTAGTGTATTTCCAGGCATCACTTCTTCAGAAATTTCCACACCTCCATCGCCAGGAAAACGTCTGTCCCATAGGATTCAGCCTGTTCCATCTCCAGGACTGGGAAGAGGCCTCACAGGGTTGTGAAGACTAAACGTTAGGTCACACATCACTTAGCACCAGAGCAGTGCTCAAAAACCACAGCCATCCTCAGAAGTAATAGAACTTTGCAGATGTGCACAGGGTTGAAGCCCAGCTCTGGCACTGGACGGCTCTGTGCTCCCTCCTCTAAAGCAGACATGATAGCCTAACCTGCTGGAGAAGGGTGTGGCGAGGGCTGAGTGAGACTGCAGGCATGGTGCCTGGCACGTCCGTGGCCTTGTCTATGGGCCTGGCTGGCCCAGCTCTCCAACTACCTCCTCATCTACTCACTGACCACCTTCTCCCCCCGGCCAGGGCACCTACATCTACTTTGACTACGAGAAATGGGGCCAGCGAAAGAAAGAAGGCTTCACCTTTGAGTACCGCTACCTGGAGGACAGGGACCTCCAGTGACACCGGCCCCTCCCTCCACCTCCCCTCTCCCCGCATGCTGATCCCCCCACCCTGGAAGACTGGGGGGAGGCCCCTGGCCATGGGGCAACCCCCTCCCCCAGGAAGCAGGGAGGGGGCTGGGAGGTTTTCTCCCTCCCAGCCCCACCCTAGGGGCCCCGGGGCGAGGGTTGCCCCCCTCCTCCTCCCCTCCCCAGTGAGGGACATTTTTTGGTAAACCTATTTTCATTTTGGAAAATATTTATGAATAAATAGTTTTATATGACGGCTGGCAGCAGCAGCCTCTCCTGTACCCCTCAGGAGTTAGCAAGATGGGGGTCCTGCCGGCGGGGGCGCCGGGCCAGCTGGGGATTGAACTGGGAGTTGTACCGCCTCCGCCGGTCATCTGCCTCCTCTTCTGGCTGCTCCTCCTGGGGGGCACTACCTCGGACCTGGGCCAGCAGGGCCTCGGCCCGTGCCCTCTCAGCCGCTTCCCGTCGGTGACGTTCAGCTCTAAGCTGGTCCAGGGATGGGGGTCTGGGGACAAGAATCAGGTTAAAGCTGACTGATAGTTCTGGGGAAGCCTCAGCCTCCAAAAGGAGCTGGCCACCTGGACTCCCTGCCTATATTTGATGTGCTCCTGTCCTCATGCCAGGGGCAAGGATCTGGGCCTCTTCTGTGGGCCTGATTCCCCAGTCTTTCCAGTCAGTTGCCCCTTCAGATCAAGAAAGCAGCTATGTGAAAGCACACCCTGGGCCTCATTTTCCCTTTTGTAGAAAGAGGCTGGTGCACTCAGGAGATCTGGCATCCTAGGGACACAGACCTACATTTAATCTAACCCTGTGACTAAAGCTCTTTGATCTCTTAAAACTCAGGACCCTAGAGAGCTTTGATGTTAATGGGTTTCATCTAACATTCAGCATATCAGGAGGTGAAAACTGGGAGATCTTGAAAAGCGTATGTCCTATGAGCCATCAGAGCATTGGCACCTTCTCACATCATGTAGCCTCTGGATACCCCTGCATGCTTGAGAATGAGTGAAAAGCTATTTAGTGCTATGAAAATGGGTCTGACCTTGCAGACCCCATGAAGGGGTGGCAGGCTTCCCCTGGGTCACTGAGAACACAAAAGGAAGCCAGCCTCAGACCTAGTGCCCCCCACAGGCTTCCTTACTCTTTGGGCCGCTGTTTCTCAGACCCCTCCTTTTCCTTTCTACTGCGACTGCCATCAACGCTGTGTTTCCTCTTCCCCAAGTGCTTCTGCATCTCCCGCAAAGGGTCCAGGCGGTTCTTGATCTTCACATCTGGTTCTGGGCCAGGTGGGGGGGCCCCTCGCTCTGGGGGGAGCTGGTACCAAGGGGGCTGGGTCTGGGCTTCAGCTGCACTCTGGCCCAGGTATGTCAGGATGCCCAGAGCTTTCTCCTGCCTTTCCTGAGAGGGAATATAAAAAGAAGTGTTTCCCCTCAGGGAACCCCTGATGGTCAAGGGATTTCCATGGCTGTTAGGGCCTATCATGAGCCAACTCTGCCAGGCACTGAGGACGTGAGACCAACACAGATGGGGTTACCGCACTGGGGATACAATGGCAGGTTTAGTAACAGCACAGAAAGGGGAGGATAGAGTGGAGCTGCTTTAGGGTTCAAAAGCAGGCATCTTTGGGGAAATAGTTGAAAAATCTAAAAACAAGCAAGGCAGAGGAGTGATGGAGTGGGGGGCACAAGTTCAGAGTTTGATGGGAAATCCCTGAGGGCAGGACCTGACTTACATATTACAAAGCTCCTTCACATTTCCCTATCCCTTCCCTATAGGGTCTTATCAGGCTGGAGACCTGAGGGGTCTGTACCTGCAGCCTCAGTGCTGGGGGAACTCCAGGTTCCACCTCCAAGGCCCTGTGGGCCAAAGCTGCAATAACCAACAGTTCTTGAGTGCTATGGTTCTGTTCTGAGTATATTAGCTCATTTAATCCATATCTGTTCTCTATGCTCCAGTTAGTCCCAACTCTACTCATGACTGATGAAGTGGGTGAGACCTGCTTACTTTCTCCTGTCGCTTTTCTTCCTCATACTCTTTGTTGCCTCTGGTCACCCCTTTCCCTTCCTCCAGCAGCTCCCGAAACAGGTCCACAGGGCCAGAACTTGGGGCTCCTGCCTCTGCTGCTTCGAGCTCCGGTAGTGAGTTCTGATGTTTGGCTTTCTTCCGTAGGAATTCTGTGCGGGCCTGGGTGAAAAAGTTATAGGCAGAACATTCAGAACCTAGATAAACTGAGGAACTGTACCAGCCACAAAGACTCAGTCACAGTGCTGGGAGCTATGGGGAAGAGAGCAGGGGCACTGCGTGCCCAGAATAGGCATTCCATTCTGGGGGGAGGGTAGGGAAATGAGGTGATACCTGAGTTTGTAAGCTGCCTTTCAAACGACAAACCAGAGGGGTAACACAATAAAGACAACCATGGAGGCAGTCAAAAATGTTTATTAAAACAGGTAATCTTGAGTTTCAGGAAGGGCTCCAAGTCACTAGTCCTAGTCTACTGGCAATTTCTACTGATACATGAATTTAAAAAATCTCACACTAGGGAGCATGCTGGGGTAGCTCAGCCGTTGAGCTCTTGCCTCAAATAATTGTGAGGTCCAGGGTTCAATTCCCAGCCTTGGCCCCTGGAACCCCATGTGCTGAACTGTGGTGCAACTGGTAACCGCTGAGATGTTCGCTCGGCGGTGAACACTCTCACCTCCCATAGGGGGGTCCCTGTTCAGTTCCCACCCTGCGCGGCCCCACATACACCTGTGTGGAATGAAACTGGCACAACTAAATGTACAATATACATAGTTGTAATAATGTACAACTAATAATGTATGGAGAATGCTCTGGGCCCTCCCCCTTCTACTTTCAAAAAGACTATGTATGTGTATGTGTGTGTGTATATATATATATATATATATATATATTTATAAAGTTCCAGGCTACTTTCCAGCCAGTGCTGAGGATCAGATTAGCTAAAGGACTGACAGCTAGGTGTAAACCAAACATGCAAAGGAGGTGTAAAGATAGCCTCTGGCATTTGTGTGTGTGTGTTTGAGGGTGGGGTGGGGGTGGGGGCGGGGGGAGTTGCAAAGAAAGGGAGCGGCACTGTCCCGTTTCACTGTGGCTTCCTCTCTGAGGCCATCTTACTCTTCTGCGCAATGGAGTTGACATGCGCCTAAGAAGGAACGGTATTTGTGGGATTTCACAAGTCAAGCGTTCTTCGCGGGGCGAGCATCCAATAGGCGCTCAATAGAATGCAAACTAAAAAGTGGTCTGAGTTCCCTTGAACTGACCAGGAATTCCTTTATTCATAAGCTCCTACTCTGTGCCAGGCACTGCTTTGGCCTCGCGAAAAACACGAGTGGAGGAAACGAGAGCGAATGGTGTTCTGCGGTGACGGTCATTTGGTACCAGAGCCCCGCACCTAATTCCGCGTCGGACTCACTGCGCCTGCGCACTACCGGCCCTTTCCGGGGCGCTTGCGCGTTTAACCCAGCAGCCCCGCCAGGCCACTCTCGGAAGTTTACCTCTTGCTGAGCGAGCAGTATCCTCCGCTCACGCTCCTTCGCCTCCTCCCGGGCCTGGGCCTCGTCACGTCGCACGCGAGCAACATTGTCCTTGTTCCGGACGTGCCAGCTCTTCTTGGGCAAAATGTTCATGGCGCCGTAGCAGTCGACAGAGACAGGCCCGCCTCTTAGCACTTCCGATTGCTGAGGATCTCTTTATGTTTCTGCCTCTCCACTGATTGGTCCTGGACTAATTGACACGCCCCACTGGGCTTGTAACGACAGCTGATTGGCTGAGATGCCCGTCATCGCCTCAAATCATGCGTGGTGTCGCCTAGCAACGCCTCGCTCAACGTATTGAGCCAATCACAAGTGTCCCTACTCCAACTCTTATGAACGAGACTTCTGATTGGCTGGGATGCCTGTAGACGCCTTGCCTCTGGCAACAGGACGCAAGTTCAAATACTGCTCTGCAGCTGGGGTGTGTTTATTGATACAAGAATGAGGTTCACTAGAGTCAGGGGGTTCAGAGCCCTAGCAATCTCAGAAACCAGGGCAGGAAGGAAGTGCAGTCTTCACCAAATTCTCCCATTTTACAGATGACGTGGCGAAGGCTTACAAAAGGTCTGGGGGTAGGTCTGGGTCTGAAAGTGGGACATCACCCTGAGCCAGGCGGGGGGAGTTAAAGAACTCCATTGGCCGAGCTCAGCACCACAGCACGCTGTGCCAGGAAGACTTTATTCTGAGCCTCCTAGGGTAAAATATAAAAAGAAGTGGAGGTGAGACAAACCTCTCTCCCATGTCCTCATTATTTCCCAAGACCCCTTCTCAGGGACCGAGCCTGGCTCACCATCTCTATCTGCCGTTTGAGCTCAAGGATGAGGCGTCCATATGAGTTAGCCAGGGCCAGGGTATACACCATCAGGATGCTAGAGGAGAGAGGAATAAAAGCCACGCCCCAAACACTCTTAGAATATCTTCTAAGATGACTCCTTAGAAACCAGTGATCTGGACCTTCAGACCCCAAAGTCCAGGCTCCCAGCCCCCTCTTTCCTTCAGACCCAGGAGTTTAGACCCTCAGCCTCCTCCTCTCTCAGACGGAGGCAGCAGGGCCCCCAGATCACACACATTCAAACTCAAACCCAGGAGTCTGGGCCCCCTCACCTGGAGATCAGCAGAAGGGGCACCGCAAAAGCCTGGGTCCCCAGGAAGAAGAGAAAGTTCTGGGTGGTCTGAGGGAGACTGGAAATAGACTCAGGGACCTGGGCCCAGATGGACGATAGCCCCCGGAATGGGCCACACAGCTTAGAAGGTGGGATCCTGAAGTTAGAGAAAGGCAGAGCTCAAGGATGGCCAAATCAGAACTCTGGATGACAGTGGAGGGAGGGACAGAGTATGACAGTGGAGGGGAGGGACAGAGAGGCAGGCACCTCTCACACTTACAGGAAGATGCTATAAAGCACAGGAACTGCAGAGATGGCCAGGCCCAGGAGAAGGACCAGAGGGAAGAAGAAATTCACCATGGAGACCCGAAAGGTGCGGGATGCCGGGGAGCAGACGGAGAAGAGGGCAAGCTGATGGGAGAAGGAGGGAATCTGAGACACAGGACTCTAAGTCCCAATCTCTACTTTCCCCATTCAGGAGTCCTAGCCCTGGTCCCCTCTTCAGTCAGGATTAAGGAGTCCCCAGTCCTTTCCCATCATCAGACCCAGGAGTCGACCCCTCTTCAGTCAGACTTAAAAGTTGGGATACTCTAGACCCCTCCTCCCATATCCAGGAATCTGTTCTCCAGACCCCTCCTCTCAGGATCCAGTAGTCCAACCTTGGCATCCTCCTCCCCTAAGGCTCAGGAGTCACATCCCTCAGTCCCCTCCTCTGCCAGGAAGCCCAGGCAGGCCTCAATACCTCCAGCTCCACAGAGGCTCCGCACCCCTCACCTTTTTCAAATAGAAGAGCAGCAGGAACTTGGCTGTGTTGAGCAGGGGCAGTAGCGGGCAGAAAAAACTCCCCACCCAGACCACGGTCTGAGCGTAGATGAGCCCTAGCACCTCGTCGGGCACCTGAAATTCCTGGGTCCCCGCCACACGACGCAGCGCCCCAGGACACAGGCCACAGAGCAGCCTGAGGAGAGGGACCGGGCCGTCAGAGGCGTGCCGGATGGACGTTTCCCCGCCTCCACCGCCCCGCCCACCAATCAGATTATACTGTATACCAGGTTCTGGAGTGGGTGTGTCTAGAGGGAGGAGCCAGCGGGAAGTAACCCCCTAACACGTGGAGAGAGCGGGGGTCTGCGGACTTAGAGCACTGAAACCCGAACAAAGAAGCTAAAAGAAGGGGGCGGAGCTAAGGGAAGAGACCTTGGCGATGGGGCGGGGCCCGCTATGAAATGGGCGGGGTCAGGTCACTACGAGGGGTGGGGCTCTCACTTCCGAGGGAACTGGATGAGCAAGATGATTGCCACGCCAGTCAGCATGTCAAAAAGCAGGAGTTTGTACATCTCCTGCCCCAGCCGAGTCTCCCAACACTGAAGAAGGAAGAAAGCTGTCAAAAAGACCTCAGGACCCAGCATCTGAGTTCCTAAATCACAACGTAAGAGACCCTATCAATACTTTCTCTGGGGGGCGGGGAGGGGGGTCCTTAAGTTTTTCAAACATCCATACCCCTGTCCTCAAAGGGAGGGTGTTCTAGCACCCCAAGTTCCTCCTTCCTCCCAAACCAGGAGTCTAAACCCACCCATTTCCTCCCTCCCTTCAAGGCCCAGGAGTCCCGGCCTCCTGTGCCCCTCACCGGAAATTCTTTATAATTGTAGCCGCAGGCTTTACAGTTCTCTGCCTCTGCATTGTCCTTGCAAGTGATCTGACTCCTGAGAGAGAGGAGCAGGACCAGCAGGGAGGCCAGGCGGAGAAACACGGTCCTGGCAAGGGAGAGAAAGGGATCAGCACTGACCTAGCGCCAGCCTCATGCCACGCGGAACATGCTCACAAGTCTCCCCATTTCACAGATGGAGAAGCCGAGGCTCAGTGACAGGGTCGGGATTTCCGTGTCTCATCTGCTAGAACCGAGATCCCCCCACAGACCGACCCGCCCTCATCCCCAGCACACTCCAGAAGGCTAGAACCTGAGCAGGATTAAAACGATCTGGCGGCTCCTGGTGTAGCCCTCCAGTGGGGCAATGAACTTGAACACGGGTGGCAGCACGAAGTTGACCCCAGAGACGAAGATGGACGGGAGGTAACCCACCCCAAGCCGTAGCAGCTGTATCTGCTGGTCAAGGGGCCATTTCTGAAAGGAAGGGGAGGACAAGAGAAGAGGCTTTGGGGTCCTGAAGGAGCCTTGCTTGATGTCCTTCCCCAGCCTCTTGGTCCTTCAGCACCCTGAAGTCTGAAGTCCAAACGTAAGTCTCCTAAGACCCCAGGAATTACACCTCAGTCCTCTCCACCCATGGAAATGTAGGTTCCAGGACCCCCGGACCACCATCCTCCCCCAGGCCCCTCCTCACCTCCAGTTCCACAGAGGACGCTGTAGCCCAGTAGACGCCGTAGAAGGCTGCCCCCAAGAGAGCGACCACGAGCAGGTTGAGCAGCACCCGCACCGACCACACCCTGGCTTGCTGGCCCAGGGTCCGCACTGCAGCCTGGCCCCGCACCACTGCTTCCTCCAGCTCCACCTGAGGCCAGGAAGGGCGTCAACTTGGGTACCATTCCCCCAGGCCTCGCCGGTGGGCGGGAGCCTCGGCTTAACCAGAGCTGGTAAAGCAACACCCCTCAAAGACCTTCTATTATATAATCAATCCTAGCTCAGTCCCTCCAGGGCCCTCCAAGGAAACAATTGAGATCCCATGGCCTCTCCTGTTCAGGCCCCACCCAGCATCAGCAGCCGCACCCCAAGGCCTCACCAGCCACAGACCCCGCCCCTCTGTGGCCCTGCCCCGCGCTCGACACCTCGCCCTCCAAGCCCCACCCCCGAGGACGCTCTCAGCTCTCACACCTAGGGCAAGAGTTCCAGTTCCACATTATCAAACCCTTTCTGGACACACCCTTCTCAGCTTTGAAACCTTAAGCTTCAGGCCCCTCCCCTTTCCTGCTCCTGGCGTTTTCCTGTACCCTTTGACCTCAGGCATCTGTGCAACTTCCTCCCAACTTATTTCCCAAGTCCAGCCTCAGCCTACCTCCTTAGAAGAAAGCTCTACCTATCATCTCCATGAAGTGCCACTCCTGGTCTAGGCCCCGCCTATTTTCTCAGTCCCTCCCTCTGTCCCTAGCTGGCTGTTGAGCCCGCCCCTAAGCGCACCTGCAACTCGTAGAGGATGATGCGCTGGCGTAGCCGCACGTGGACAGCCCCACAGAGGCCAAAGTCCCAGGCGGAGAACACCCGATGGCTGTAGCTGGTCAAGACCCCGGACTCAGCCAACAATGTCTGCTTTAGGCCGGACACCGAGCTAAGACAGGGGAGACCCGGGACACCAGGTGTGGCAGGACAGCCATGAACATGGGGAGACAAACAGGAAAAATACACCCTAAGACCTTGGACATTTGATGAGCTGCTGCCTGATGGACAAAGAGTCAAATAGGCAGAGACACACACACAGTCCTTGGAGCCAAGACCAAGAGAGAGATTTGAGACCAGAGGAGATCAGACACCCAACAGAGAGACCAGAGGCCTAAGAGATAGGGACCCAGAGTGAAAGGGACAAAGAACCTGGGGAGAGACAGAGATGTATTGGGGGACTGAGACTCCCAAAGGCGACAGAGATTCAGAGAAAGGGAGAAAAAGACTCAGTGAGGAGGAAAAGATCTAGAAAGGGAGTCAGAAACTCAGAGAGCGGGCGGGACAGATACCCAGAGAAGGGGATGGGGAGAAGGACTCAGAGAAGTCGGGGGAGGTAAGGAGGCTAAAGAGAAGGGGGCAAAGACCTGGGGACGCGACAGAACCAGAGAAAGGGAAGGAAACAGAAAACTGGGCAGAGAAAGTCCATATCCACCTTCCCCACCCTGGTGCAAGCCTCCATCATCTCTCTCTCTCTCTATTCACTTTTTAAAACTAAATAAATTTTGGATACCATACTCCAGAACTGTAAAAAAATAAACATTGGTTGTGTAAGTCACCTGATCTGTGGTGTTTTGTTAGGGCAGCCCACCAAATTGATACATATTGTAGTGCTGAGAAGCGGAACACTGCTGTAACAAATACTGAAAAATACTGATTTTGGGTGATGAATAGAGGCTGGAAGAGTTCTGAGGTGAATATTAAAAAAAATTTAGATGGCCTCGAAGACACTCGATATTAACAGAAATAGAGACATTAAAGGTGCTCTGGTAAAATGTCAAACAGAGACAAGGAACATGCTGTTGGACGCTGGAGGAATGGTGATCTTTGTTATTAATTGGCAAAGAACTTGGCTGAATTGTGTTCTAGCGTTTTGTGGAAGGTAGAACTTGTGAGTGATGGAATTGGATATTCCCCTGAGGTGGTTTCTAAGTAAAGTATTGATGGCATAACCTGGTTTCTCCTTACTGCTTATAGTAAAGGGAGGAAAGACGATGAATTGAAGGATAAATTGTTAAAAGAACCAGAACTTGAAGATTTGGAAAAAATTTTTTAGCTTATTCACATTGCAAAAAGAAAAAGAGAGATAAATGGGTTTGGCTAGACAATCATTTGATAAAGAGATTATAGGTGTGATTTATAAATCCAATCAACCATCTCAGTTGAAAGGCTGCCAACATGGACTAAAGGAGACCGATTCTGAGGTTTTAAAGGATAGAACAAGAGCTACCTGGCTGCAAACATGAGTTTTCCTTCAATAAAAGAAAAACAAAACAAAACAAAAGCAGTGAACTCAAAGGTTACCCAAAGATCAGGAAGGTTGCCACCTCAGGCCCAGAGGGCACAAGTCCAGGAGGCAAGATTGTCTTTTCCCGAGTTTCATAAGGTAGGGTCAGCTTAGTTCAGCAGGTCCGGCTGCCACTGTCCAGGGCTTCAAGGACAACACTACACAGGCCCTTGAGGGCAAGACTACTGCCACTGATCATGAGGGTATGGCCGCCAAACGGGGATGAAGGGGTAATATTGCCACCCGGGTTTGAAGACATGGTACTGCTGCCCAGTTTGGCATAGAAAGTGGGGCCCTACCCTTTGGAATGAAAGGACAAAACACAGAGCCAAAGAAGACTATTTTGGAGTGTTAAAACTAACGGAAGTTGTCCCAGCATCTCTCAAGTCTGTGCTCTCACCTGTGCCCTCTCAGAACCTCTTCTCTGTTCTTGAGCCAGTGGAACCTTTTTTTTCTTTTTAAATGCAAATCAGATGGGACTGCCCTGTTTAAAACCTGTTCCACAGCTTCTTGTTCTTGAAATCGAGGCTCCTTCATAGCATAGCCAGCCAGGGCCTATCTGATCTGGCCCCCACCTATTTTTTTTTTATTATTGTTAAATTTTTTGGGGTGACATTGATTGGTAACAATTAGATAGTTTCCGGATGTACAAGTCCACATCACATCACCCCACCTATTTCCTAAAGCTTAAATCCTGTCCCTCCTCCTCCTCCTGGCCTTTCATTTCTCAGAACACTCCAAACCTCTTTCCACCACAGGACCTTTGCACTCACAATTCCCTCTGCCATCTACAGGTCACCTCCTCAGAAATTCCTTCACTGACTACTCCATTTAATGAGGGTCCCCAGCCATTATTCTCTATTTTATGGGGTGGAAGACTACAGTCCGAGAACCAAATCATGTTCTTACAGATAAAGTTTTAGTGGAACACAGCCACACCTGCTCACGTGCATACTGTTTAAGACTGTTTTTGCCCTGCAACAGTGGAGTTCAGTTGAGACAGAGACTATAAGGCCCATAAAAGATGAAAGTAGTTCTCACCTGGCTTTTACTTTTGTTTTAAAAGATTTATTTTATTGTTCTTGACAGAGACAGAAAGAGAAGGGGGAGGGCCCAGAGCAGTCTTCATAGTTATATGTCATTAGTTTTCGACATAATTTCATTCACATAGGTGGGCCAGGGGCCACACAGGGTGGGAACCGAACTGGGGGCCCTCCATATGGGAAGCACACCCCAGTTCAAAACATGGGTCTGCACGGGCCAGAACCCGGACTTGATCTTTGGTCCCCGAGGCTTTAAAGTGAGCGCTCAACCCGCTGAGTCATCCTGGCCTCCCCTGGCCTTTACTTTTTTATCAGAAAATCAAAAAGTGCTGATCCTTGTTCTATCATAGCATGAAAGAGTCATGTAAGTGTATCAAGTCACCGGGAAGGTCATCATGCTGCAATATGTACATGTATCAAATCATGTGCTGCTTAAACTTATATGATGTTATATGTCAGATCTCAAGAAGGCTGCAAATATCATCCCACTTGTTTTCTATATCGTACACTTCCAAACTGAAATGGTTGGTTTGCTTTTTATTTATATAATAGTCTATCTCAGTTTATCTCCCCTACTAGACTGTGTGTGGACTGTAGTAGCTTAAAGGGATCTTGAGGAGGCTTCTGGAGGCTGGTAGTGTTCCATTTTTTTTGATAGGTGGGAATGTACCAAGTTTTATGCCTTGGTTTGTACATTTTTCTGGATGTGTGTGATATTTTTAAATAGAAAAATATGGGGATGCTGGGATAGCTCAGCAGTTGAGTGCTTGCCTTGCAATCACGAGATCGGAGGTTTGATTCCTGGCCTTGGCCTGTGAAACCCCATATACTGAACTGTGGTGCAACTGGTAACTATGCAGGAGGCCCCTGGTTGGGTTCCTGCCCTGTGTGGCCCCACATCCACCTGTGTGGAATGAAACCATGTCACAGCTAATGATGTACAACTATGGAGTCTGCTCTGGACCCTCCTTCCTTCGCTCTCTCTCACCTTCTCTTAAAACAATAATAATAATAATAATAAGCACAGTTAACTAATATTTTATAAGGCAACCCACAAACTCAATGGAGAAGCATAGTCTCTTCAACAAATGGTGTTGGAAAAACTGCATAAACTCACATGCAGAAGAATGGCGCTGGGCCCCTATCTTACACCACTCACAAACATTAACTCAAAATAGATTATATATATATATATATATATATATATATATATATATATACACACACACACACACACACACACACACACACACACATACATACACACACACACACACATACATACATATATCAGACCTCAAACCTCCTAGAAGAAAATAGGGGAAAAGTTCCTTGGTATTGGTCTTGGCAACAATTCTGTGGATATGATACCCAAAACACAAGCAACAAAAGCAAAAATTAGTAAGTGGGACTACACCAAACTAAAAAACTTCCACACAGCAAAAGAAAGATATAAGCAACAAAATGAAAAGGCAACCTACAGAATGAGAGAAAATATTTGCAAATCATATACCTGATAAGGAGTTAATCTCCAAAATATATAAAGAATGTCTATAATTCAAGAGTAAAAATACGAATAACTCATTTTAAAAATGGACTGAGGACTTGGATAGACATTTCACTAAATAAGGCATACAGCTGGCCAACAGGAACATGAAAATGTACTCAACATCTTTCTTCATCAGGAGAAAACAAATCTAAACCACAATGAGGGGGAGGCTGGGATGGCTCACGGGGTTAAGCGCTTGCTTTACAACCCCAGAGACTGAGGATCGAATCCCGGCCCAGGCGGACCCACATGCTGAGCTGGGGTGTGCCCCCAGTTCAGTTCTTGCCAGGACCTATGTGGGAGGCTCCCGGCCCAGTTCCTGCCCTGCGCAGCCCTGTGCCCACCTGTGGAGTGAAACTATATGAAAAACTAATGTCAACTATGGAGACTGCTCTGGGCCCTCCCCCTTCTCTGTCTCTCTCTGTCAAAAAACAATAAAAATAAATCTTTAAAAAACCACAATGAGGTATCACCTCGTACCTGTTAGAATGACTGTCATCAAGAATGCCAGAGGTAAGAGTTGGTGAGGGTGTGGAGAAGAGGGAACTCTTGTGGGCTGGCGGTGGGAATGTAAAATGGTGCAGCCACTACGAAAAATAGTATGGAGTTTCCTCAAAAAATTAAAAATAGAACTACTGTATAACCCAACAATTCCATTTCTGGGTTCATGCCCAAAGGAATTGAAATCATTATCTCTAAGAGATAGCTGCACTCCCATGTTCATTGCCACATTATTCATGAAAGCCAAGGCATGGAAACAAAATGTTACCAGAAGCTGGAGGGTGGGAGAAATGGGGAAATGTCAGTCAAAGGGCACAAAATTCCTGTTATAAGATGAATAAATTCTTGGGGTGTAATATAAAGCAAGGTGACTATAGTTAATGATACTCTATTATATACTTGCAGGTTGCTAAGAGGGTAGATCTTAAATGCTCTCACCACAAAAAAAGGTAATTATGTGACATGATGAAGGAATTATACATAAGTGTATTGAATCACCTGTAAGATAATCATATTGCAAAATGTAAGTGTATCAAATCAACACATTGTACAAGTTACACTTACACAATGTTATATTAATGTATCAGTTATACATACCTCAAAAAAGCTGGAAAAAAATTCAATGTAAAATAAAGAAATCTAAGATTGATTACTTGTCACCGCCCTGGTCCAAACTACCACCATCTCCCACCTGAATTGTTTCAACAACCTTGCCTTCTAACACACAATGTGATTGACTCACTCTTTTATGGCTTATATCTTGTCACTTGTCTCCTGGCTAAAATGTCAGCTTCACCAGGACATGATCTGTTGGCTTTTTGTTTGTTTCTTCTACTTTGTTTTGCCAGCCACATAGAGCAATAATACCGGCACATAGTAGCCTGTCAATAAATATTTCTTGCATAAATAAATGAATGACTGCTGCTTTCCTATATCTCCCTTCTCCCTTCCATTAAAGATGTGATTCATTGGCTTGTTTAATTGAGTACCTTCCTCACCAGAGTGTAAGCCATAAGAGGGCAAAACTTCTCCTATCTACCCCTGTCACTTACAAAGCACTTTAAAAATTGATTTCAACTCAGAGAGAAATGGATCAAAGAGTAAGATTCCTGGGGAGGGGCTTCTACCACTAATGTTCCCTCCCCCAGGGCCTGGGGTCTGGGTGTGTGGGGTGTCACTGACCGACGAAGGATGAGCACCAGGGACAGGAGGCCAATGACGAAGGTGGAACCCAGGTAGGCAACAGCCAGGTGCTGGCGTGGCGGGTAGAACCCATAGAAGAGAGGGGACCATTCTAGGAAGCCCTGTGGAGCAAAGGATGGAGATGGGCTCACCATGGGGCTGCTGGGGTGGGGTTCAGGGGGCAGCGCAATTAAGGTGGGGGGTTAATGGGGCTTAGAGGGGGCACGCCAAAGTGGGACCCAAGCACTCACCCCTCCTGAGAGCAGGTTGAAGAGCTGGGAGGGGAAGGTGATCAGGCCCTGAGGTTGGGGATTGTAGGAGCCACAGGGCGAGGAGGGGCCAGGGTCAGCGGGATCCAGGGGAGCCTCTTCCAGCCAGACCAGCACAAACACCATGCAGAGCTTCAGCACTGAGGCCAGCACGTTGAGAAACAGTAGGAAGCGCAACAGCAAGAAGTAGGACTCAGTGCCCGCACCAAACTGGCCTGCAGGGGACAGCAGAGAGGCCTTGGGTTCCTTTTTGAGTTCAGATGGGGGTCTCTCCTTCCCTCCTCCTTCAGACCCAGGAGTCCAGGCCCCCGGCCCCTCCTCCCTCAGACCCAGGAGTCCAGGCCCCCGGCCCCTCCTCCCTCAGACCCGGGGGTCCAGGCCCCCGGCCCCTCCTCCCTCAGACCCGGGGGTCCAGGCCCCCGGCCCCTCCTCCCTCAGACCCGGGGGTCCAGGCCCCCGGCCCCTCCTCCCTCAGACCCGGGGGTGCAGGCCCCCGGCCCCTCCTCCCTCAGACCCGGGGGTCCAGGCCCCCGGCCCCTCCTCCCTCAGACCCGGGGGTCCAGGCCCCCGGCCCCTCCTCCCTCAGACCCGGGGGTGCAGGCCCCAAGCCCTTCCTCCCTCAGACCCGGGAGTCCAGGCCCCCGGCCCCTCCTCCCTCAGACCCGGGGGTCCAGGCCCCCGGCCCCTCCTCCCTCAGACCCGGGGGTGCAGGCCCCAAGCCCTTCCTCCCTCAGACCCGGGAGTCCAGACCCCCGGCCCCTCCTCCCTCGGACCCGGGGGTCCAGGCCCCCGGCCCCTCCTCCCTCGGACCCGGGGGTCCAGGCCCCCGGCCCCTCCTCCCTCGGACCCGGGGGTCCAGGCCCCCATGTCCCTCCTCCCTCAGAACCAGGGTTTGCCGTGCTCCAAGACGCCAGCCCCACCATACCCCCAATCTTCTTCAGTGTCCACGCCCAGGGTTCCAAGGAGCTCAAGCTCTCCTGCATCTTCTCCTTGGACCTCCGAAGCTGCAGGGTCCAGTGGGCCACCCTGGACCCTGAGTCCTGAGCTGCTTGGTCCCTGGCATGGCTCTGCCTGGGAGGAAACCGAGTCAGAAGCAGAAAATGAAGGACCTAGCACCTCAGATGGAAACCATCTAGGTGTAGAAACTACCAGCCAGCACATTGTGGTGAGTTCCTAACACGGATACTCTAGAAACCAAAAAACAAAAGCCTTTGGAAAGCCGGGATGGCTCAGTGGGTTAAATGCTCGCTTTGAAGCCCCAAAGACCGCGGATCGAATCCTGGCTCCAGCCCAGGTGAACCCACATGCTGAACTGGGGTGTGCTTCCTGAATGCAGTGAGGCCCCCAGTTCAGTTAAAAAAAAACACCCCCAAAAAACAACAAAACAAAAGCCATGTGATGCTAAGCACTGGCAGCAGGTAGAACACCAAGACTGGGGGGTGCTAATTTGCATGAATCCCAGAGCAAGTGCGCTTTACAGATGCAGACCCAGGTGGCGGGGCTTGGAAGAGCAAGGAAGCGATCATGTGTGTGTCTGGGGAGGAGTTATGGGGAGGAAGGAGCGGGGCATGTGGGCGGTCTGGGTGCTGCAATGTTATGAAGTCTCTCGCCCTGGGTGGGGTTCATGTGGGTTCTCACTATAGGAATACTCTTTGAGTCTGTACATCATGTTTTCTGCACCTTTCTATAGGTAAGTATCATCATGAAAAAAAATAACAGAAAATAAAAAGGTGTGGTATTATGACTTGTAATAGGAAATATATGTTTGGTCTTCACCTCCACTTCTGACACAGAACTCCTAAAATGCTTGGAATTTCCTAAGTGTTGAGAGCAAATTAAGGTGTTTTGTTATGTTACTGTGGTCTGGTTGCCAGTGGAACAAATCATGTGATTAGAAGGCTGGAATGTTCAGGGCTGGAAGTTGGATCAATAACCAACTGGTGGGGAAGAGGACTGAACTGGGGGCCTCCCATGTGGGAGCATATGGGTCCTCATGGGATGGGATTAGGATTTGGCCCTCAGTCCCCAGGGCTGCAAAGTGCTTAACCCACTGAGCCATCCTGGCTTCCCCTTCTGTCCCTTTTATTTATTTATTTATTTATTTTAAAAATTATTTTATTTTTATTTATTTATTTATTTGTTTTTGACAGAGAGAGAGAGAGAGAGAGAGAGAGAGAGAGAGAGAGAGAGAGATACAGAGACAGAGAGAGAACTGAACTAGGGGAATCCCCAGTTCAGCATATGGTTCCGCACGGGCCGGGGCCGGGATTCGATCCTGGGTCCCCGGTGCTGCAAAGTGAGCGCTTAACCCACTCAGCCATCCCGGCTTCCCCTGTCCCTTTTAAAAGGGTACATCTGGTCAGCTTATGTGTGAAGCCTCCATAAAAAACCCAAAAGGAGATCTTGGAGAACTTCCAGGTTGGTGAGCATGTGGTGATTTGGGGAGAGGAGTGACCTCAGAGAGGTCATGAAAGCTCCGCGCCCTTTCCCTACACCTGCCCCTTTGCATCGCTTCCATTCTTTTAGAATAACCAGTGCTCTAGTACATACAATGCGCCTTTGAGTTCTGTGAGTTGTTCTAGCAAATTCATTTAACCTGAGGAGGAGGTCTAGGGAACCTCTGATCTATGACTGGTTGGTCAGAAGCTCAGGTGACAACCTGGACTTGTGACTGGTGTTTAAACTGGGGGTAGTTTTGTAGGACTGAGCCCTTAACCTGTGGGATCTGACACTGTCTCCAGGTAAACAGGGTCAGAAGTGTGCAAGAGACCAGCTGACGTGGGAGAATTGCCTGATGGTGTGGGAAGACCCCTCACACACATCAGAGTTGTGTCAGAGTTATAGAAACAAACAAGGGTCAGATTCAAGGGTCAGCTGAGCAGCCACATGGGCCCTGTTCTTGGAAGGGTCGTGCACTAGCTTCTAATATTCTGCTGTTGTCTTCTGGAAACGTGTACTAATTATTGAACAAGAAGCCCAGTGCTTTCATTTTTCACCAGGCCCTGCAACATATGCAGAGGGAGAGAGGAAAGAAAGGAGTAAAGCGTGTCAGGCCTGGAACAGAGGAGGCAGACACAGAGAAGAACAAAGCAGAGATAAAAATGAACAGATTCCAGGCACAGAAAGAAATAGTGAGAGGCAGAGAGGCTTGGAGGGAGGGGAAACCAGTGGGAACATGAGCCTGGGAGAGAGAGGTGAGTCCGGAACCATGGAAAGACAGGACTACTTGGAGTCAGAAGTGGAGACACAGATGGAGAAGACACCAAAGAGGCAGCTCGGAGAGAGGAAGGGAGGGCAGAGAGGGACATAGACAGAGCCCAATCAGTGGGCCTCACCTGTGTGCCCGCCGGGCCTGCATGGGCCAGGGCAAGTTCCGGGAGGGGAGAGGCTCCTGCCAGTCCTGGGCTGCGAAGGCCTGGATGCTCCTCTCTCTGTTCTCACCCTCCTCCTCCAGTGCCCCCCAGGGCAGCACCCCTGGGCCTCGGTACCGAAGGGTAGCAGCACTCGGGAGCTCATTCAGCACCGAGGACAGAGATGGGCCTGGGCAGAAGGACAGGGGATGGGAGGACCCAAATGTCAGGCCCCCCAGCCCCTCCTCCCTCAGACCCAGGGGTCCAGGCCCCCGGCCCCTCCTCCCTCAGACCCGGGACTCCAGGCCCTCAGTCCCCTTCCCAGGAACCAAGTGTGGACCCTCCAAGCCCCTTCTATCCCAAAGCTGAGGAGTCCACTAGTGAACTTCCTGTTCCTTTTTATGCCACTCTGGCCCCTCCCACTCCTCAGGTACCCGAGTCCCAGCCCCTAGCTCCCCAACCCGACTCAGCTGGGTCTCCAGACTCCTCCCCAGGACCCAGGAGTCCCAGTCTCCAGTTCCCTTCACCCAGAAACCCCGGAACCAGAAGCCTTCCCCTTTCTGCCCTCCAGACCCAGGCTTCCAGGTCTTCATTCTCCGCCTCCCTGGGGACTTCTGCCAGCTGGAGGGGTTTGACCTGATTTCCTGTATCTCCCCCACCTGCTCTGGTCTCCCGGGGTGCTGGCCACCCCCTGGAGCCCCAGGCCTCGGCTTCCCACGCTGGGCTCTCTTCCATGTCCCCAGGTGCAGTTCTGTGGCGTCTCTAGGGGCCAGCTGGGCGGGTACTACCCCAGGGAAGGGAGGGGCCTGGGCAGGTCGCACCTGGGCGGCAGGTAGCCAGGAGGGAATACAGTGCACTTCCTATAAGCTGTCAGGGACACTGCCCCGAAAGGTCTCCTGGGAACTGAAGTCCGCAGGTGTCAGTGATCCCGAGAGCCAGGGCAGCGAAGCACTTGGGGCTTGGTGGCGCATGTCCCCCAACACAGTTGATCACTCAGACACTCCACAGTCTGTGAGCAACACTTTATTGGGATTCACACATTCTGATGCTGTCTTGGGCCAGAGGATGACAAGTGGGTGACAGAGGCTGGGCCCTGGGGTGGCTTACATGGAAGCTGCAGGAACGGGGGCCCCCAGGCCTGCTCATCTGTGCCTCAGTTTCCCCTTTGTGAAACAGGAAGTTTCCATTCCCTTCCAGGCCTGAAACACTGGTGTGATAAAAGAGGGTCAAAAGCCACAGGGCCCCACTCCCAGAACCTGCCCCGAGCCCCTCCCCACCCTGTTTGGGGGAGGCCAGCTCCCTGCACACCTGGAAGCTGCGGCAAGGACAAAGTGAGTCCTGTCTGGACAGCATGTGGATTTTACAGGAGGGACAAGGACCTTCTGGAACCCTCAGGAGAGGGCAGGGGAGCAGGGAGACCCCTCAGCTGCGTGCTTCATGAAAGGCAGGGTGCCGAGCAGGGAGTCGGGAATCCTCTCCAGGCCCCAGGCCCTGAGCCAATTCAAGGACTCTTGTGAGAAAGGCAGCCGGGTTCACGGAATTCCCAGGCAAAAGCTTCGTGGCTGGACGGACTGGCTGAGGGAGTTTCGAGCAGCTTACTCCTCCCGGAGCTTTTCTGGGGCAAGATTGGTGGCCTGGGACCCCGTTTTTCGCCGGGTGGGTTTGCCCCCACCCAAAGCCATGCCCAGCCCCAGGGCGACCAGGGCCAGGATGTGTATGCAGAAGTAGACAGAGGCCCAGTAGCGGAGGGTCTGGCCCAGCGAGAGCAGCACAAAGCCCATGCACATGTAGTCGTAGGCCCGCATCTTCAGGAACCAGTGCACCCAGTCCCAGGCCTTCTGGCCTCTGGGACTCAGCCGCCCCCGCAGCGCCGACTCCAGCTGACCCTCGGCTGCCAGGCACAGCGGGATGGTCAGGAAGCTTAGGTAGTAGCCAGGGTGGAGGCCGTGCCAGTAGGCACTCAGCAGCATGGTCCAGGCGCTCCTGCGGGAGGGACTGCGAGTCAGAGCCAGTCCAGGCCCCCAGCCTGGGAGTCTCATTCTTTTAAAGAATCCAGTTAACCTTTGCCTGGCAGCCCTTTTCCTCAGGACCCAGACACTCAAGCCCTGAGCTGCTTCCTCTTTTGGGGATCCAGGAGTATAATTCCTGATCCATGAAGACCAAGAAATCTCCAGCTATGGTCCCCTCTCCTATGGACCCCACAATGCTGGCCCTTGAAGATGCATACATTCAGGCTCCGACCAACACTTCCATGGAGGACAGAGTGGCCTTCTGGGGGTTTTGGGGGCCTGGGGCAGACGTCTTTCCTGCCCATGGCATCCACTTTCCCCTCTGGCACATCAGGGGGCCAGAAGTATAAGTCACCTGACAGAACAGTGCCAGCCACTCCATCTTTGGGGGCATAAGGGTCCATAAAAAGGTTTCATTTTCTTTGGTCATTTCAAACCTAATGTTTGTGAATCTTTCCTCAGTCCCTTGGATACAAATGTACATCTTTGAGAAGGCAAAATAAGCTGTAGAGTCTTACAATCCAGGGATGTTTTTCATGGGCCTGGGAAATCTAAACGTCATGGAAGACAGTGCCCCGGCTCTGGCCACAGTGGGGGTTTATCCTAGACCTGGCCCATCCTAACTGCCTGCTTGTTGGAGGACTTCACCCTTCCTTCAGATAAACACAACTGGTTAGCACAGGGGCTACCCAGCCACCAGGGGAATTAGCCATGAATGTGAAAAGGGGAACGACACTGCTGCTGAGCCCTCTTCCTTGAGGACAAGTTATGGTTTCTCTTGAGGACACATTGTGTAAAGGACTATCAGGGCCAGGGGTGTAAAGGGTGGGATTTCCTCCCATGCTGGCAGCCTCACTAGTGGGTGACTTGTGAAGTGGATGGCCATCTGGTTTGATGTGCACTCAATAACAAAACTGTTCTTTCTTACTTACGGTGGAGAGAATTCTCTGGGTGGTCAGTATTTTAAAATCCTTCCCTCATCGGGGGGAACAGGACAGGACATACACCCTGGGGATCCTGGCCTTGTCCTCCATTCCATCTGCTTCTGTTCCTATGCTTCCTTCCCCGTTTTGCTGTGCCTCCGTGCGGTGAACACTCTCCAAGGACTTGCCTGGGCCCCTTCCTCCTCCACACGTCTCCTTCTGTTCTCTTTCGAACCCACTCCGACCTGGCTTTCACTGCCACCCTCCAAACTGCTCCCGTCAAGGTGGCTGCCTTCCATTATGCTCAGCCCGGTGGTCCCACCTGCCTTCTCCCCACAGAGGTCCTGGCACATGGCACAAATGACCCCTCCCTCCTTTTGGAAACACTTGGTGCCCTTGGCTCCCTTCCAGAAGGGAACACTTTGCGGACTGTCTTCGATCTCATGGCTGTGTCTTTGTTACTCTCGTCCTCGTCCATAGTCCATACCAGGCTTTCTCAGTCTTGGCACTACTGATGTTTGGGGCTGGGTGGTTCTCGCTATGGGGGAGGGGGCCGCCCTGGGCACTGTAGGATGTTAACTGTTCCTGCCTTCTACCCACTAGAGGACAGGAACACCTACCAGTTATGACAAAAACGTCCCCAGACATTGCTAAATTATCCCAGGGGGTACAGCCCAATCGCCCCAGTTGAGAATCCTTCATTTAAACATCGGCATGCTCTGGGTTTTGACCTGATGATACTCAGGCCCCAAGCTTTAAGTATCATCTGTCTATTCCTGATGACACTCAAGTGTCTACCTCTTACACCAGCCTGTCCCTTAAGCACCAGAGTCACATAACTGACTATCCAATAACCCCAGCTGGAACTCTAAGTCACCTCAAAGTTAGTAAGACTAGACCCAAGGCTTGCTTCCTTATCCCACCTACTCCTTCAACCTCCTCCTGCCCAGTCTTACCCTTCACAGCCAGGGGCCCTGCTGTGCCCTCCTCACTCACACCCATCACCTGAGTATCATGTTTCATCTCCTCTTTTTCATGCCCCACAGCCAGCCTGTCCCAAGTCCTCAGTCCACCTCTCAAATCCATCCTCTTCCAGCCACTGTTCCCTACTCCAGGACACCATCATTTCTCACTTGGCCAGCCCCAAGTCCTGAGAATTCGTGTGTGGCTTTACCTCCTCCTTCCTTCCACCACCTCTACACCATTCTCCACAAGGCCAGCTGATCGTTAAATAGGGTCATGCACCCAGGTAGGTCTAGCTAGAGTTGCCATCGTTAACAGCGTCATTATGAGAAGGTGTCATTGAGCATCCTACCTTATCCAAGAAGGCTGAGTGACACTAGGCAGGTTACCTAACCTGTCTGAGCCTTGGTCTCCTTATCTTTAAAATGGGATAAGAGTTCCTATTTCCGAGGCCGTAAAGATAATGTTTGGCACAAAGTCTCCACTCAAGAAATATCAGATGAGTGAAGAACAGAAACTAGTATGTAGCAAGTGCTCACTTGTCAGGCCTCACACTAAATACATTTTATACTTTATGTCGCTTAATCCTCAATTGAACTGATCAAGCCAGTAATAGCATTACCCTCATTTAACGGAGGAAGCAAGAGATTACTCCTCAAGGTTTCTTAGTGATTCATGGGCCCGAGATTATGGAAAGTCTGGCTGCTAAGTCCACAGGGCTCAGTGTACTGCTTCTGTTCCATGAGGCTGACTTTAGAAAAGTGGAAACTGAGGCCCAGAGAGAGGAGCCGATTTAGCCGAGTAATGCAAATCAGTGGCAGCGAAATGGGCTCAAGAAACTATAACTCCCATGGTCCTCAGGGGTGGAGGTCCAGCCAGGGAAGCCGTAGGCAGCCCCAGGCGCTGCTGGGAGATGTAGTTCCGTGTGGTCCTTGGCTGGGCTGGCTCACCTGAGGACGTAGGAGCTGGCGGGTGCACTCTTGTAGACGTACTGAGCCAGCCACCACTGCACCGTCATGTTCCAATACCGCATGCCTTCCCGCACCCGCACGCAGAAGTCTGTGCCATAGCAGTCGATGTTGCGGATGGTCTCATAGTCGTACTCCAGGGCAGCCGCCTCCTCCGGACTGGGGGATGGAGGGTGAGGGTGGGGGACAGACATGCAGCTCAGCCAGGCCCCCTCCCAACGCTAGCTACTGTCCCAGCCCCGACGCTAACGAGGGGATAGTGGGCTCACCGTAGCCCTCTGGCCGTTGTCACATAGGCTAGAGTAACAGGGGAGGGTAGCCCAGAGGGAGACTTTCTGGGGAGGAAGGTGGAGGTGGGGGCGCACAGTTCACCAATGGGGTTCTCCTACTTTTGGCAATGGGGCTCGCAACAGTATTGAAAAACCTTTGAAGGGCTGATTGCTAGGCTATGAGAGCTTAGCAACCTGCCCCTTCACTGTTTCCCACGCTGGGGAGAGGCCATTCCTTAGCAACCAAGTGTATTCAGCGTATTCAGAGAAGCCTCCAAGTGTGGTCCCTTATGAGCTGTCTGACACTGCGATTACTAGGGAAGGCATATCCCTAACAACAAGGTGGGCCATGGTTGCTAGGGAGCCACGTTTAGGCCACGTGACATTAGATGGTCTCTGTTGCTAGGGATAGGGCATTTTGTAGCAACAAGGCCTGGGATATTTAGAAAGGCTTTCAGGAAGGGCCCTTTCTGGCTATTGGTCCTTACGATTGTTCAAGAAATGTCATCCCCAGCAATACTGGTGGTTCCTGGGTCACTGCCGGTTCCCCACCAACGGGGGTGGGGTGGGGGGACACCTTGGCTCACCTGAACCCCTGGTGGCTTCTGATAATGGGAGGAAAGCCATTCACTCTGAGTGGGACCGGCAGGTTTAGAAACGCCTTCAGCTCCCACCTGCCATTTCCTGGGGGATGCCCTCGCCAGCAACTGGAGGTCTACTAATGGTTACTAACACAGTGGAAATAAATTCGTGTAGGGGTGCCACCTCCCCCACAATGGAATGGCAATTCGTGTCTAGTAGGGGAGGGACGCACCCTACCAAAGAGGTGCAGTTCATAATTTACATCGACGACAGGCTGCTTCCCAGCCCCAGCCCTGGTGGGGGCTGTCCATGGCTGATAGGAACAGAGAGGCAGTCCACTTCTGGTTACTAGGGGTACCATTTCCCTCACAACACAGGAGCAGCACTTCCTTAGCAACAAGAGCCTGTCGTTACCAGCAATTCGAGTTACCTAGCAGTGAAGGAGCTAGAGGGATAGCATTACTAGCAACGATAACAGCCCATTGTTACCAGGGGGATCGGCTTCTTCAGTAATGGTAGGAAGGTGACCCATGGTTGCTAGGAATGGTGTCCCCTCCGCTAAAGGTCAGGAGGGTAAGGGACGCCATTTCCTTAGAAACAGAGGACAACTGCAGGCTTTGTGATGACATTGCATGGGGTGTGGTGGGGATGCTAGCTTCTAGCAACAAAATGGCAATTTGGGGGATGCCATTTCCATAGCAACAAAAAGCAGCCCTTCTGGCAGAAAGGGGCAAAGTATGGCTGCTAAGGAACCTGCTTCCCTAGCAAACAGTGGTGGTCCAGTTGCTAGGAAACCATTTCCCTAGCAACAAAGGGTAACACACCAATACCCAACAATGGCATCCTGAGCAACCAGGAACAATCGGGTTATTGAGGTGACACTTCCAAGGCAACAGGGGTGGCACATGTCTGCTAAGATACTGCCTTCCTTTTCCTAGTGACAGAGAGCAATTCGCCATCCCAAGGGGTGACAAGCACTAACAACACAGGGCAATCCATAGATATCAGGAGTGCTACTCCTAGGACAGGGAAAGGTGGGCTGTGGTGGCCCAGGGGCGACACTATGTAAACAACAGGTGGTGGGCCTGCCTGCCCCCTGCTCCCCGCTCTCCTCCCTGCTAAGGGCAGGGCCAGCCCGTGGTGATGGGGCCTGCCAGGTCTTGGGATGCCTCCCTCCCGCCACCTGACCTGCTGGGGGATGGGCATTGGAGGGTGGGGCCGCCCCCGGCCCGGGCTTTGGCGGCCACGGGGTAGGCCCCGAAGCCGGCGGCAATGCAGCCGCACTCGGCCGCAATCCAGGCCACGTAGAAGCGCATGCGGAAGGCGAAGAAGACTGGGATCATGTAGAAGAGGCGGGCGGGCAGCGGGCGGGCGTAGAAGGCGTCCTCGCGCACAGCCTCCAGTGGGAAGAGGTGCGAGGACAGCAGGAAGAGCAGCCCAAAGAGTGGGGCCGGCCAGGCGCGGCGCAGCAGGGGCCGCAGGCTGGGCACCGCGCCGGGGAAGGGCTGCTCCAGCCAGTCCAGGTACGTGCGGTAGCGGAAGAACGGGCCTGTAGTGGGAGGGCGGAAGGGCAGCTGGTCAGAGACGGGGCCAGGGGAGAGAGGGCTCAAGTCGGGGGGAGCTGAGGTGGGGTGAGAAGGTGGGGGGGGAGGGCGTAGAGAAGAGACAGAGAGAAGCAGAGACAAGGGTGGGAGTGTGAAACCCAGAGGGAGGGGGCAGAGTCACAGAGAGAAAGGGACGTGGAAGCGGAGGGCAGAACAAAGGACTCAGAGAGAAGGGAAGTGGGACACAATTATAGAGTGGGATGAAGACCCCTGACAGTGAGGGGTACCGAGGCTCTGACCTGATGGTGTCAGACAGACCCTGAGAGGGGGGGTGAGCTCCATGTGACAGAAAGAGCAGCGAGTCTGGAGAGAGGGGTGTGGGAGGAAACCAGAGGGCACAGGGGCTGGATACCCAGGAACCCAGGACTTGGGTTTTGTTCTCAGCACTAGGAAACCACCATGTGGTTTTCCAACAGGAAGTGCCTGTTGCAAGTGTACTGTTCACCTTTCACAAGACTCCTTGTCCGCTAAGCAGGGCAGGGATAGCAGAGGGACAAAGATGGAAAATGGGAGATTGTTGCAGTATTTTAAACAGCCTGGCCTTAGGGAGGGAGCAGTGGGGATTAACAAGTGACAGGTGTTAGAAACCTTACATGTTACAAAGGGCCACACAGCATGTGATTCCATTCTAAAGTGTGCATAATAAGCAGTGACACAGATAGAAAGTCATCCAGTGGTTTCCAGGGACTGTGGTTGGATGGATATTTAGGGGATTATGGCTAAAGGGTTCAGGGTTTCTTTTTGGGGTGATGAAATTGTTCTTTATGTGGTGGGGATACACAACTCCACAAACACACTAAAAACCAGTGAACTGGACATGCTTCTAAGTGGGAGACTATGTCAATTATAGCTCAATAAAATTGTCATAAAAAGGAAAACCTTCTGAGGTCAACATTAATGACAAATATTTTCTGAAGCTAAAGTGGGTTCATAAGCTGTATTTGTTTCCTGGGTGACAGGAACATCAAGTCTACATAGACTTTTCTCCTTGATCTCCTGTTTGCTCCCAATAAACTACAAGGAATCACTTAGGCTGGGAATAGTTCTTCTTCTTCTGGAAGAGCCCTCATCTGAGTGGGAGGGTCAGAAGCTCACCCTCAGAAGAGCAGACGCTGGGATGGAGCCAGGGTGGGAGGTACGAGGTCAGGCAGGCTTGGGGGGCAGGCACACTCACCTGTCATGATTCCCACGTAGCAGTAGCTGTAGCTGAGTGTCTCTGTCAGAGAGGGCACATCGGGCAGCAGCCCTAGGCTGGGCCCCTTGCTGAAGCCCGAAGCCATTTCCTTCCTCTGGGCAAGGTGCAGGTCCTGAACCTCACTGGCCAGACTCACCAGCTGGGAGGAAGGGGCATGGGCAGGGGACAGGTCAGACCGGAACTCTCTCACACTATCTCCCTTAAGTTACCCCTCTGGGCAGCCAAGGGTGCTGGGATGTGCAGCTGGGAGCACCTCAAGTCGTGAGTTATGGCATCATAGTGCCTCTCTAGATGGCAGGCATTCCTGGGGTTCACTCCTGGGCCCACCTGTCTGTCTCCTTTCTCTAAGTTCTGTCATCTGTTCCCCTGCAGTCTGGCTGGGGCTTTACTTATGCTGACTCTCATGACTCCCAAACTCAAACCCTGGCCAGGAGTCCCCCCCCCACCCCCCCGGCCCCAAACCCATTCATTACGTTGCCTCTTGTCATCAATACTTGGGTGTCTACTGGGTACCCCAGATTTCACACATGTCAAGTTGAACCCGGTATGACCCACTCCCCAAAGCAGATCTGCTTCCAATCTCCCCAAAGTAGATCTGCTTCCAATCTCTATGCTCAGGCAATGGCACCACCATCCAATTACTTGCTCAGGTCGGAAACCTTCCTTGCTCCCCAAATCCATTCCCTGAAGTCTCTCAGGCCTGTCCCTTTTGTTTTGTCTCTACCACCGGGCTGAATAGGCTTGGCCTGCTCCTTCAGATCTGTTCTCTACCCTTCTCCGCATAGACGCAAGGCTGGCCTTACATCAATAGGCCTCTGTGTCCTCCTGGTTCAGTGCACAGAGAGCCCCAGGTAGAGATGGAAGAAGGCAGGGCTGAGGGCTGGAGTGTTACTTCCTTGTAAGAGCACCTGGGGCAGGCTTACCCTGGATACAGCTTCTCAGGGTGGGTGCCTGCCTGTACACAAGCCTTTTCCTTCCAGTCTCCTTTACCTGCCCCTCTGCTTGTCCTGCTTGGGCCTGGGGTTGGTTCAGGATCTCCAGCTGCTGGTCTAGGATTCCTCTGCTGTCCTTCTGGCTCCTCTGTGTTCTGCCCACGCCATTATAAACAGTAACTCCTCAAGTAATCCTAAATGCGGCATTTCCTGTGGGGACTCTGACTGACCTGCTGAGCCTAATCAAGTTGCCACCACAGTCTGCCAGCTGGACTTTGATTAAAGGAGCCCTACCTCACCCCATCTTGCCCTTCCTACTGCAACCTGTTCAAGGCACCCAGAGCAAGTATTTTTAAACATGTAAATGTGGTCACATGATCTCTCTGGCAACAAACCAAAAAAAACTCTTCCAGGGGACCTTGGGCCCCCTCACAGGAAGAAGTCCAAACTCCTCATGTTGGCCAACAAGGCCCTTCGTGGCTTTGCCCCCCGGTGTCCCTTCTCTTTCCTTTTCTTGAACAGTCCATGTGGCTGGTGCATAACTGGAATTCAGCCAGTTCCCTTCCACACACACCATCCTGCAACCTGAAAAAGGCTGCTCCTCCAACATGGCTCTTAGCCCACCTGCGGGACCTGATCTCCCCTCCTGAAGAGCCCTGGTTCGCTACCTCCCATGACTGTTCGCTGATACGCTGTGGGAGCCTAGCACACTGTGGGAACTCATGGCTTTTTGGTCTGTGGTGGGGCCTGAGAATCTGTTTTCACCCAGCTTCCCAGGTGATTTAGAGCCAGACGTGGGTGTCCTGGTTTTGTGCCCTTAGATAAGTGCCTTCTCCACAAAGCAGTTTTCATCCTTTGCAAAATGGCTTGCTGCAATGATGCAAGGAGAGCATGGCAGTGAGCACTTAGTTCAGCCTCTGGTGCCCACACATGCATTACTTGGGATACCTCTTTACCCCAGGGAAGAGCTGAGGTCAGGTCCTGCCCCCAGGGGTGTGTGGGAGATAAAATACTCCTTCCCCTGCCCCCCCCCATAGGAATGGTAGGGAGAACATAAAGTTGGGGGGGTTAACTGGCATAAAGGGGGGGAGAGGGGAGTCTGACCTTCAGTGTCAGCAGCAGCTGGACAGCATTGGTGAAAGGCGTGGGAGTGGGTAGACCCAGCAGGCTGAGTGCTCGGAAGAACAGGAGGTAGGAGAAGGTCCAGGCTAGGGCCAGGGCATGGCAGGAGCTGGGGCAGAGGCAGGAGGCTGTGGTGCTGGGTGTGGGGACCTTGCCTCCACCTCCCCCAGAATCTAGCTACAAATCTCTCCCACCTCCCCACCTTCAGAGAAAGAAAAGGTGGGGAGGGGTGGGGACAGAATGAACAAGATTGGAACAGTAGGAGAGGCACAGCCACCTAGAAATGCGTAGCAGCATAGAAAAGAGAATGAGAAGAGGTTAAGAGGGGCTTTAGGGTGAAGACCCTTGAATCCACTTTTTACTGAGGAAGGGGGAGGGAGGGAGGGAGAGGGAGAGAATGAATTCAAATATGAATGGTGCCAAGGCCAGCAGACAAGTAATGTCCTCCTCTCTCCTGAATCCATGGTAAGTAGAAGACTGGGACAAACACACAGGGGCAAGACCCAGAAAAGGGCAGGAGAGACAATAAAAGACAAAGACACAGAGAAACAACTGATAAACAAGGGACATCCAGAGACTGAGGCAGAAACTGAGGAAGAGAGAAAGAACAAACAGGTTGCTTCCTCTTCCTCTCCAGCCTCCCACTACCCGCATTCTCACCAGGGCTGAGCCTGAATGAGGGCCCAGGTCCCAAGGATGGTGACCAGAGAATGCAAAGTGTGGGGGCCACAGGTGAACAAGGTAAGCCCCAGGCCCACAGCTGCTGCTCCCCATCTCTTCAGCCCTGGTCCTGCAAGGAGAAGAGATAGCATAAGCCTGGAACCTTCCAGGGGGCACCTTACCCCGCCCACCTCCCCCATTTTCCACTGGGGAGGGAACCTGACTCACCAGCTTTCTTAAAGAGGAAGCCGATGGGGATGGAGATAAGAAGAACCACTAGATACGTCCATTCTTCGGGCGACATGGTCTGGGGAAAGGGTGGAGGTTCATAGTGAGAACCCAGGAGTCCAGCCCCAGGCCCCTCCCTCTCCCTTTGAGGATTCAGGAATGTGCCCTCTGGTTCCCAGTTGTCCAGGATCGTGAAGTCCTACCCTCAGTTCTCTTGTCCTGTGTGAGCGTGAGAATGTGGACCTCCAGGCCCTTCCTCCTCCGAGGATAGAGGAGTCCACCCCCAGCCCCTCTCTTTTGAGAACCCAGGATGCCAGATCTCCAACCCCATCCTGCTTCAAGATCCAGAAACCCAGGCCCTCTCTTAGTGTCCCCAGTCCCTCCTTCTTGTCGCACGCAGGTCTCCAGACACCCCCAACCCTTCCTCCGGAGGACTCAAGAGAAGCCCAGGCCTCCTGTCTCCACCACTTTCGGAGCTCCGTAACCCTCTCCTGCCCAAAAGCTTGGTAGCAGGCACACTCGGGTCTTCTCAGTCCCCCACCCCAGTCCCACCTCGGTTGCGCGCTCCCAGGGGTGTCAGGTCCGCCTCCGCAAAGCCACAGGCGGTTACGCCACCCGGAGGTCGGCCTCGCTCCGGTCCCGCCCCTGCACCCCACCGATGCGCAGCGACCCCACCACGTCCCCGGGAGCCCCCACCACGGCCCACCTGAGCCCAGCTCCGCGCCGCCCGCGGGGCAGGAGGAGGCCGAGCAGTCCCGGCCGTCCCGGCCGAGCCACACCTCCCCGCCCCGCACGCCCCCGCCTCTCTCGAGGGCTGGCCGGGCTGCACGGTCCGGGGCCGTCTGCGCGGCCCCCTTCAGGTTCGGCTGGGCAGGAAAGGAGCTGGCACCCGGAGCCAGGAGCACGCGTCCGGGGCTGGACGGGGACCTGGGATCTAACAAGCCCGAAT
>PVKE010001096.1:86962-110010 GCA_004027555.1 Craseonycteris thonglongyai
TCTTCAGTGCATATTTATTTCTATTTTACTTTTTGACAGATAGAGAGAGAGACAGAGACAGAGACAGTTAGAGAACCGAACTGTGGGAACTCCCCAGTTCAGCACGTGGGTCCTGCCTGGGCCGGAGCCGGGATTCGATCCTCGGTCCTCATGGCCTCAAAGCGAGCGTTCAACCCGCTGAGCCGTCCCGGCTTTCCCCCTGAAAAGATTCTTAACAAAACATTTCAGATGCATACAAAAGCATAAATAAAAATAACACATGAAGAGAAGAAGGAGATGAGTGTTGCCATTTTAGGACAGGAGTTTGGAGTAGGGAGGGGAATGGCATGAAGGGCTCTTCGGTCTTTTGGAATACTGGTAGTAGTCTTTTTCTTGGCCTGACAAGTATTTATTCAGGTGGTTGAGAATTGTTTTATAAAGCGTATATTTATATTCTAGAATATATATATATATATTCTATATATTTATATATTCTAAAATATATATTCATATATTTTATATGTTTCTTATTCTACAATTTTTAACAAAAGCTAAAACACATACATACAAATAAGCATTTATAAAATGACCCTTATATCAACCTTTCTGCTTAAGAAATTACTAGGACATTATCAGTACCTACTTCCAGTATTTGTAGTCTTGTTTTGTCGTACAGATCTTGTGATTTTAATACAGTCAACGTAGTAAAAATCCTGGGGCTGACTCTCTACCTCTAGTTCTCAATTTCTACCCCTTTCCAACTTCTTTCTTGCCCTTCTCAGTAAACAAAACTTGGTAGAATCTCAAAGTCCTATATATTTGGATTAATTTAAAATAGGACACTAACCCCTTCCTGGCTGACACTACTCTTCGTGCCTCTTTGGTAATTGGTTTGTATATATGTTCTCCAACCTTTTTCTTCTGCCTATAACAAAGTACTTACAAGTCTCAGTACCTGTGTCTTGAGTCTTCTCTCTCAATAGTTCCTCATTAAAAACTATTGTGAAATGTACATCTTAAATATATTTAAATATATACAATTAAAGCAATTGTGAGGGTATCCACGTGCAAAAAAAAAAAAAAAATCTAGGTACCTTATACCCCTGGCAAAAAAATTAATTAAGGGGGAATGTCAGAATACTAAGTGTTTGAGCGCTTGTCTCACAGTTGTGAGGTCCAGGGTTCTAGATGACATTCTGGAAAAGGCACAGCTATGGAGGGTGAAAAGATCAGGTTGGGGAGGGGAGAGATGGATGAATAGTTGGAGCACAGGATTGTTAGGGCAGTGAAATGACTCTGTATGAATGATAAATACATGTTATAGTACATTTGTCCAAACCCATAGAATACCATATCCATCATGAACCATAAGTAAACTATGGACTTTATGTGATAATGTGTCAGTGCAGTTTCATCAGTGATAACAAATAAATTGCTAGTGAGGGATGTTGATAATGGGGGAAGCTATGCATGTGGGGGCAGAGGGTATATGGGAAATCTCTACCTTTCAATTTTGCTGTGAACCAAGAACTGCTCTAAAAAAAAGTCTTAAAAATATATTGTGACTGATATCCCTACTTCCAATCAGTCACCAAGTCCTATAGGCACTACCTTCCAAATGCTATTGACTGGGGTGTCCAATCTTTTGGCTTCCCTGGGCCCCACATTGGAAGAACTGTCTTGGGCCACACAAAATACACTAACACTAATGATATCTGATGAGCTCAAAAAAAGAATCATGGGAAGCTGGGATGGCTCAGTGGGTTAGGTGCTCACTTTGCAGCCCCGGGGACCGAGGATCGAATCCCGGCCCTGGCCCGTGCGGGCCCATATGTTCAGTTCTCACCGGGGTGAGACCCCGGCCCAGTTCCTGCCCTGTGCAGCCTCGCGCCCACCTGTAGAATGAAACTGTGTGGAAAAACCAATGATGTGCAACTATGGAGACTGTTCTGGCCCTCCCCCTTCTCTCTGTCTGTATCTCTCTCTGTCAAAAACAATAAATCTTTAAAAAAAAGGAATCGTGAAAACATTTCACATTTTAAATAAGTTTATCAGCGAAGCTGGGATGGCTCAGCGGGTTAAACGCTCGCTTTGCAGCCCCAGAACCCAAGAATTGAATCCCGGGGCCAGCCCATGTGGACCCATATGCTGAACTGGGGTGTGCCCCCAGTTCAGTTCTTGCTGGGGCCTATGCAAGAGGCTCCTGGTCCAGTTCCTGTCCTGCGCAGCCCCACACCCACCTGTGGAGTGAAACTATGGAAAACTAATGCTGTCAACTATGGAGACTGCTCTGGGCCCTCCCCCTTCTCTCTGTCTCTGTCTGTCTTTGTCAAAACAAAAATAAATCTTAAAAAAAAAAAAAAAGTGTATGAATTTGTGTTGGGTCACATTCAAAACCGTCCTGGACTGCGTGTGGCCCGTGGGCCATGGGTTGGACAAGCTGCTGTAGACCCAGAATTTGATCACTTTGCTCCATCTTCACTGCTCACATGTTGCCAAAAGCCAGGACATGGTGCACTTGGATGATTGCAATAGCTTCCTCACTCATTTCCTCAGCTTTCACCCTTGCCCCTCTGTTGTCTGTTTTTAACAGTCAGGTTAAAGTGTAGGTCAGACTGTCACTCCTTTGTTTAAACTCCCCTGCTGTTTCTCATCTCTGGATAAAAGCAAAGGCCCCAGATTGCAGGGGCCTCTAACTCAGACCCAATCTTTCCTCCTGGTGCTAGCCTTTCAGTAAGCTCCCATTTCATTGTCTTTGCACCTGCTACCCAACCTGAAACACTTGTCCCTGATGGCTGTGTGGTCGTGTTCCTCACTGCCAGCTGGTCTTTGCTTCTCCGGCCTTCCATGGTTGCCCTACCTTCAATTTATTTTTCTTTTTTTTTTTTTAAGAAAGGAAGAACTATTAAAATTGTAATACTTGGGGAAGCTGGGATGGCTCAGTGGGTTAGGCGCTCACTTTGCAGCCCCGGGGACCGAGGATCGAATCCCTGCCCGTGCGGACCCATATGCTGAACTGGCCAGTTCAGTTCTCACCGGAGTGAGACCCTGGCCCAGTTCCTGCCCTGTGCAGCCCCGTGCCCACCTGTGGAATGAAACTGGAAAAACCAATGATGTGCAACTATGGAGACTGTTCTGGGCCCTCCCCCTTCTCTCTGTCTCTGACTCTGTATCTCTCTGTCAAAAACAATAGATCTTAAAAAAAAATTGTAATACAGTACTCAATATATAGTAATAAAGGATGAATAGGGGAAGCCAGGATAGCTCAGCAGGGTAAGCACTCATCTTGCAGCCCTGAGGTCCAAGGATCGAATCCCGGCTCTGGCCAGTATGGACCCATATGCTAAACTGAGGTGAGCCCTCAGTTTGGCTTCCAGCTCACGGGTGTACTTCCCATGCAGGAGGCCCCTGGCCTGGTTCCGCCCTGCGCGGCTCCCCTCCCACCTATGTAGAATGAAACTATGTTGGAAATGGATGACGTACAACTATGGAGACTGCTCTGGGCCCTCCCCCTTGTCTCTGTCTCTCCGTGTCAAAAACAAAAATACCGGTACATCTTTAAAAACAAAGAATGAATAGAAGTCACATTTGACTTGTGCAATTAAAAGAGGTGCTCAAAGTGGTTACCAACACCTCTGATTACTGTGAACTCCTGTTTGAGCAACATTAACCAAAGTGTCCAACTGTATTGCTCCACATGCCCTTTCAGTTTCTTCCCAAAGTACCGGCAGTGTAGCCAGTTTTCTACCATGTACCACATCCTTTAAAGTTCCCTAAAGGTAGAAGTCATGGGATGTTAAATCTGGAGACGCAACTGCATTTCTTTTTTTTAATTGTATTTTTTTTATTTATTTTCGACAGAGAGAGAGAGAGAGAGAGAGAGAGAGAGAGAGAGAGAGAGAGAGAGGCTGCAAAGTGAGCGCTCAAGCGCTCAACCCACTGAGCCATCCCGGCTTCCCCTGCATTTCTTTATTCCATCCATTGTCCTGGCAATTTCTCCACACCCGTCGATCAGGGTTGCCTTCATTCTGTGCATATAATAATATTGGGATGAAAACTTTCCATTTTGCTGTTTGTTTTTTTTTAATTTATTGTTAAATTTGTTAAGGTTACGTTAGTAAAAATTCCAGGTGTACAACACTATAGTACTTTGTCTATGTGTTACAATATGTGTTCACCACCCAGAATCAGCTTTCTTTTCCCTACCTTCAAATTTAACACTCCATCCACATGCCTCTTCCTTTTTTTCCCCCCTCTTCTTGACTTATTTGACTTACCACTTAGCACTAATGTGACATGATTTATAATGAGAAACATACGGGTCTTTTCCTGGTAGAGCTAAAATCCTTGGAATTTCCTAAAGTAATAAGAGCAATAAAGGTGTTGGTATTTATTAACAAACCCCTCTCAGACACACCCGAGTTATATAAATGGAGTGACTTTTGGAATACACCTAAGGATGGGGTCTGGCTGCCAGGAGAACCAACCATGTGATTAGAGGGTTAGAACTTTCAGTATCTCCCCTCCACCCAGGGGAGAAGGGCTGGATATTGAGTTGTCTCCCATAGCCAATAATTTAATCAAACAGGAAGCTCCAGGCACACCACTCTCCCCAAATCTCTGTTCACTAACCCAGAAGCTCTCCAAACCATCCTTTTGGTATTCTTCTTTTCTTCTAAGATTTATTTTTATTGGTTTTTGACAGAGAGCGAGGCAGACAGAGAGAGAGAGAGAGAGAAGGGGCAGGGCCCAGAGCAGTCTCCATAGTTGACAGTATCAGTTTTTCCATATAGTTTCAGTCCACAGGTGGGCACGGGGCTGCACAGGGCAGGAACTGGGCCGGGAGCCTCTTGCATAGGCCCTGGCAAGAACTGAACTGGGGGCACACCCCAGCTCAGCATATGGGTCCACCTGGGCCAGAGCCAGGATTCGATCCCTGGTGTCTGGGGCTGCAAAGCGAGCGCTCAACCTGCTGAGCCATCCCAGCTTACCCCCTTTTGGGTTTTTATGGAGGTTTCATTACCCCTTGGCATCTCTACCAAAATGCAAGTGATGGTGACTGACATTCTTACTCTGAATAAATGGCCTTTGCTTCTCATTTGGTTGGTCTTCCATTTATTTCTAACATCGTGTAATCTTGGGCAAGTTCCAAAACCACCTTTTGGTGCCTCAGTACCATCTTTGGAAAATAGAATTGATAACAGTATTAGTACTCCTTAAGGGAGTGTTGATAATACAGCCTCTCCTCACTTAATGACCTATCTGTTTAATGACTGCTTGGATTTAAGAGCAGTTCTCCATCACGGAGAATCCCTTCTCAGTCTTTGTTTCATTCCCACAGTCAGCATTCACTACAGGAAGCATTGGCAGTCACTCAAGACTACATATTTCATTTATAAGTGTGGTGTTGTGTGATAGCTGTTGAAAAATACGTATCTTATTGCGTCACGACAATCCACAAGACATCCACCGTTAAGCTTACTTTTGGACCAATTCACTTAATTGCCCTAGTTGTAGGAATGGAACTCAGTCGTTAAGTGAGAAGTGCTTGTAGTACCATTATGAGGGAGGGCAACTTCTCTGAGTACTCCGCATTTGTATTGAGGAGTTAATACATGTTAAGTTAATACATGTAAAGTTCTGAGAACACTGCCTTGTACACAGTATTTCAGAATGCCACCTGTTATTATTTTTACTGATAGAAATCATGGGTCACAAAAATTAATTTAAAAAACCTAGATGAAGTGTTTAGCCCAAAGCCTAGTACATTTAAAGTGCACATTGAACATCATCTACCAATGGTAAAGTCCTTGGTGTGGATGGGATTACTCCAGAAAGAAAAGGACTAGAGGAAATCCTAGGTGCCTTCTGAGGGTAAGATGTTGACAAAGGAGATCAAAAACAAATTCCTCCAGGTGACAAATGATGCCAAGATGCAGCAGAATATTCATAGCAAGAGGTTTCAAAACGTTTTCCCTGTTCTAGGAACTTCAGGATATAACTGCTGTTTTGATCAAGTGGCACAAAGCCTTTATATCTTTGGGTCTCAAGTTAAAGAAAAAAACAAAACACCTTAAAGATCCTGACCTTGACCATCCTATCTGAAGTACCATCTTCCTTCAGTCATTAAAAGTAATTTATTGACTTAATGGCACCACACTGATGTGACTTACTTCCTTCACTTTTCGGTTCCCCTCTTTAAGACTAAGCTCATGAGCAGAGGAGCTATTTTATTCATGATTATATATCACCGTCTAGATTCTAGAATTCCTTGTGCTGCTCAATACATTGCTGTGTAAATGAATGAGGCCCACACTGAGGGAGCGCAACTGTCCCAGAGGCAGCCAAAGACACTACTAAGTGAAAAATATTCCAAGAATGGCTGAATTTCTACCAAGATCATTTTGCCCTTGTCTACAAAAAGCAAGGAAGGCAAAAGTGGAATCCTGTCAGATGGAAAGCTGAGTTGTCTCCTAAGGCAAGTTACAGAAATGCGAATCGATGGGTCTTCGCTTTCTGCATTCGCTCCTCAAGATTTGCAGCAGGAGTTCAAAAGGGCAGGATGGCTTCTGGGTATATTTCAAGGTGACACTATTCTGATAGGAAATACGACGACTTCATTATTCATGTAATTTACGGATCATCTTCTAGAAGAAGCTGTGAGTTCGCGAAGCCTCAGTCCTCTGGGAGTCTTCACTTGGGGAGCCCACTGAGGTCTAGAGAGGGTGGAAGTAACTACTCCAACATTATACCCGACTCAGAGGCTAGTTGGCTGGACTTAAGTCACCACTCAGGGGCGAAGAAGTATCCCCATTTCTCAGGTCTCTAAATCCGGGTCAGGCAGAAATGAGGTCCTGCCAATTTACCGAAGGCCGCTTTGACTTAATCTCTTACTGACTGCTCCGCTTGCCAATACGTCTTCCGATTGGTGGAGGCGTGCGCCATGCGTGCTGACGTCACGGGCGTCGGCGTCTCTATAAGAGCGCGTCTGGGACTTGCACGCTCCTCTTTCTCAGTTACCGGGGGCTACGCTTAGGTGAGCGGTGTTGCAATGCTTTGTAGACCAAGTGTGGATTGTAAGGTCGTGCTGGCCTTCCGGGCCTTAATAAGGACAGTTGAAAGACTGGGGGTGAGATAAGGACTGGGCGGCAACTCGTTTGTAGGGTGCTCCTAGTTGTAGAAGCTTTAGGGACGATTCTCACGTGATCTGGGTTCTACTTGTGGGACTGCGCAGGCGCGGCCTGGAGTCTTCATGGTCGCCTTTCTTTCCCGCGCAGGCGCAGACAGGCTAGCGGAGCCAACATGCCGGTGGCCCGTAGCTGGGTTTGTCGCAAAACCTACGTGACCCCACGGAGACCCTTCGAGAAGTCCCGCCTCGACCAAGAGCTGAAGCTGATCGGTGAGAGGCCAGGGCGGGGTTTTGGTATCGGGAATAGGGGAAAGGCGAACACGTGGGTGAGGCCACCCCGTGCTTTGTCAGTTCAAATTCACCGGTATATCTTTCTCCTTCCCCAAGTTAAAAAATATTAGTGGTTTCAAAAGGTTTTCTGCATCCTGAATCCACCAATCCAGCTTTTGCATTAGTTGGTGGGATTGAGCGTATTCGCCCATCAGCCACCCCCACCCCCACGTTTTGCAGGCGAGTATGGGCTTCGGAACAAACGTGAGGTCTGGAGGGTCAAGTTTACCCTGGCCAAGATCCGCAAGGCTGCCCGGGAGCTGCTGACGCTGGACGAGAAAGACCCACGGCGTTTGTTTGAAGGTGTGTATGGGATCCCTCAGGAAAGGGATGATGTAGGGCTGCTGCGCTTCTAGTCCTGCTAGGCCAGTGGTGTGACGTTACATTGAACAGGTGGAGTCAGCCTTTTAATTTGTTGTCTAATGGGAATCATGGGATAGGAAAAATGGGTCTGGATCCAAATCCCGGCCTTATTTATGTGTGTGACTTTGTTTTACCCAAATGAAGCTTAATTTACCCATGACTAGAACCAATAATGCCAAGCAAGCTTAGGCACTTAACTAAAGCTGTATGTAATGTAAAAAAAAAAACGCAACTATACATATACGAGGGCTGTCCAGAAAATATCCAATCATGTAATATGAAAAATAGAGGCATTTCTGGCTGGGTTTTTTTCCCCGGATAGTCTTGTATATCCTGTTTGTTAGTGGTGGGAATAGATAGTGAAATTAACTCAAGTGTCTGATGGTGATTGCAGGGAAGAGACTTGGTGATGTATATTTGCCTGCATTAATAGAATGGTCAAGTATGTTGAGACATTTAGCAGAATCCTGAACAGGAGAGGACCTGTGGATGTCACAGGGAAGAACATTTAGAGTCTTCAGGCCTTAAGTAATCTACTTTGAGATAGAAAGTTAATGGAAGGCTTTCCAGAGCAAAGATTGACACGATCATAGTCAAATTTTAATAGTCTCTTTCAGATTGTAAGAGCAATGATATTAAGTACTGGCCTCAGTGCCTTTCCTAAGCTCTTCATATACATCTTTTAACCTGCACAACAGCCTTGTAGGGATGGCTACTGACAATTACTCTTACGAATGAACAAATGTTGAGAGAGGTTTCCCACCATAGTGGGACTGGAAGACAGGCTCCAGATGGACTCAGTGATGGGGTGGAATGAGATGATTTTAGAGGAAGTTTAGGGAACATAACTAAAAGTTGAAATGGTATCTAAATGTAAAAAGTAAATTAATCTGTTCCCTAACTTGGTGAATATATCCTGCATTGCATCTTGGGTGTGGAAGATCTTTATGTATATTGTGATTTGAATGGAAGTGAAGTCTGGCTGTAGATGGTGCTGTAACTTTTGTTTGTAACAGCTTTTATTGGAATGAAATTTACATTTCATACAATTTTATTCAAAGTGTCTGCAACTTGTTTTTAGTTGCTGACTGCCTCGCAGCTGTCATCTTCATACTGCTTTCAGCCTCAGTCTAAATAGGGAATCTTGATTTATGGTGGAAGGCAGGAGGGGTTGGGAATCACACCTGGCTTCCTTGAGTACCTGGTTTTTCTCTCAATTTTCAGTTAGGATTACTAGTATGATTTTCCTCCCAACCTGTGATTATGGAAGTGCTTTTAGAACTGAGCTCTCACTGTAAGTAGGAGAGTGGTTAGCCATACTAGAGGTTGAGAAAGACATGAAGCATGTTTAACCACAAATTCATCACAAATCTTTCAAGTTCACAGATGTTAGAGGTTTCACTCTTACCTTTTAGTGCCTAATCCCTGTTGGCAATCTCATAGAAGTTCCAGAATCCCTCCCCTGTGGATGCTGATATAGGGTGGAACTTTAGCCCAGAGGCTGTGGGGAGTAGGCCACAGCTGGTCTTGGTCTCAGGGAGGACTCTGAAGATAGGGAAACTTAAGTCCCTAGTTAGATGACAGTCATAAGGCAAAGGGGTGATTAGGGCAGTGTTGAGCGGTAGGTGTCCATGGGTTGTGGTTTTTCAGTGGCAGAAATGGAAGTCGGGAAGCTGGGATGGCTTAGTGGGTTAAGTGCTTGCTTTGCAGCCCTGGGGACTGAGGATTGAATCCCAGGCCCCCATATGCTGAACTGGGGTGTGCTTCCCATGTAGGAGGCTCCCAGTTTAGTTCTTGCCCCCCAGTTCGGCCCCTGGCTCAAGGGGGTATGCCTCCCATGCAGGAGGCCCCTAGCCCAGTTCTGCTCTGGACCCCCCCCCCCCCCTTCTCTCTGTCTCTCTCTGCCTGTTTCTCTGTCAAAAAAACGAAATCTTAAAAGTTGCAAGGGGAAGGTAGCACCTTCACTTTTATGTAAATGAAGCAGTTTTAGCCACAGGACAGGGGGAAGGAAGCTGTGAGCTCTTTGGCCTGAAGGAAGGTCCACATTGGTACATCCCTGCCTTGTTTCCAATCTAGTCACATGTAGCTTTAGGCAAGAAGGGTCCCTGAGTCTTATCTGCTAAAAAGACTAAGTCTTACCAGCAGCCACCATTTGGCTGGTGGTTCAGTCAGGCACTGACTAGTATAAGCTCCATCCTCATAGTAGCTTAAGGACAGGTAATCTATCTTTTTCAAATCAGAAACTAAGGCACCTCAGCACTTGCCTCCTGCCATAAAGATAAGGGCCCGTTTACCACTGAAGTACCCATAAAATCAGCCAGCTTTCTTTCAAGCTTTCTCTGGGTGGTGAAGAAGTATCCAATAAATATGGGTACACTGTTTATGAAGCTTGCTTGAATTTTGTTTTGCTGTAACAAAAGATAATAGCCACTTCATAAAGTGAAACTTTTTTATTTTAATTTTTAAATTTATTGGTGACATTGGTTAATAAGATTACATAAATTTCAAGGGTATGGTTCTGTAATACATCTGTATATTGCATTGTGTATTCACCACTCAAAGTCAGATCTCCAATCATCACCATATATTTGACCCTCTTTACTGTCTTCTACCTCCACTTGAAACCAGTTCTTCATAAGAACAGGTTTTGGGTTTTTAATCCCAGTATCAAGGTGTTAATTAGCTGTGAGCCTGCCTGGTGAAACTGGTAGGTTTTCTTGACTGCAGAATATTAGCTCTTCACTATGCTTTTTGTTATGAGAAGTAGTTCACTATAGCAGCCTTGGTCTTGCAGATGAATCTTGGGGGTGAATGTCAACCCCTTTAATAAGGATTGTGTTGTTTTCTCCTCCTGACAACTCTGAGGAAGGTTCTCCTTGTCCAGGTGAGAACACAGCTGTGTGCAGTCAGCCCCCCCCCCCCCCCCCGAGGTGGATGTAGTCATAGGAACCTGCCATAGGGTTGTGTGAAATCACAGGTGACATCCTGTCAGAGTTGTGGTTCTAAGTCAGTTTGCTCCTGCTTCCCTCCAAGGCCCCAGCAGTGTGAGGTGGAGGATTTGAACTTAGCAGGTGGCGCTCCACTGTGTCCCTGCTCATGCCCCCCCCCCCCCCCCCCCCCCCCCCCCCCCCCCCCCCCCCCCCCCCCCAGGCAACGCCCTGCTTCGGCGCCTTGTGCGGATCGGCGTGCTGGATGAGGGCAAGATGAAGCTGGATTACATCCTGGGCCTGAAGATCGAGGACTTCCTGGAGAGGCGCCTGCAGACACAGGTCTTCAAGCTGGGCCTGGCCAAGTCCATCCATCATGCCCGTGTACTGATCCGCCAGCGCCACATCAGGTACCGCCTCTGTTGGGCTCCCCCAGTCCTCCCATTGCCCCGAAGCTGGCCCTCCCTGAGCCTGCTGTCCCTGTCTTCTGTGCAGCCCTTGGAGGTGACAGACGTGAGCTCACCCTGAGGGTACAGAATGATCCCTGCAAACAGCTTGTGGGGGGTTGGGAACCGCCTCATCCCCCCATAGCCCAGCGCAAGGGTCACTGCGGCCTGAGCCGTACACCTTGCGAAGGCCTCTTCCAGGCATGCATGCAGCTGGACAGGTAACAGATCTGGTGTCCCCCAGTTGAGAAGTCATTAGGCCTTAACTGGCTTGGGTGGGTTTAGCTGTCTTGGACCCACTTGTGAAATCCTCCCAGGCCTGGATAGCTGCTGCATTCTTATACTGTGGGCATTAACTTGGGGGCACATTCACAGTCCAAGGTCTCATGTGATGCAAATGCTGGCTTGGTGGCAGCTGGTGCTGTGAAAAGGCCAGTCGGCCAGTGGGTCTTTACTGAGTGCTGTTTGTCCTTTCTGTACATTGGGCCCCGTGTGGGGGTAGCAGTGCAGTAAGCGGGCAGGATATGTGCATGCTGCATTGCTGCCTCTTCTCTTCACTAGCCTGTGACCCCAGGGCAAGAGCCTCACTCACTTAGAACCTAACCTTGGGCTGCTGCTTCCAGGACAAAGAAACTGCATGATACCAAGCTCAGCGTTCAGAATATTTGACTATCAGATCTTGGGTTTAACCACGCCACCTCACCTCATTGGCTTAGTTGTCTTATGTGGGCGTTTCTGACGGTCCCTCCTGTAAAATGAAATGTTCATCATAAAGTGAGTTAGATGAACACCCGAGTCCATGGGGTTAGGGTGCCTTGTGGCATGGATGTTGGCACAGCTGTCACCAACCTTATTGCTGCAGAGCACAGACCAGAGGAGAGTGGTGTCTACGCCTCTTCACCTGTCCCTTCTTTTCAGGGTCCGCAAGCAGGTGGTGAACATCCCGTCCTTCATTGTCCGCCTGGACTCCCAGAAGCACATCGACTTCTCCCTCCGGTCCCCGTACGGGGGTGGCCGCCCTGGCCGTGTGAAGAGGAAGAACGCCAAGAAGGGCCAGGGTGGGGCTGGAGTGGGTGATGATGAGGAGGAGGATTAAGCCCACCCACCCCTAGATTCCCAGTCAGATGATAAAATAGTAGATCAACACTTTGTCTTTATTGGTGCTGGTGGTCTCTATTGGTGCATTTCTCCCGCCCTGCTCTGACCATGCATCCTGTGTAGCAGGAAGAAGCCCAGGCTGCATCCTCCCCAGGTGGCCTTCAGCTAGTTCACACACTTGCAAATGTTGCCTCTTGCAGAGAATGGGCCTGTTAGCCTGGTTTGGTCAGATTCTTGTGGGATTTGTACTTTGTACAACATAATTCATGTACATACTACAAAGTGATCACTTCAAATCCATTAAAGTAGGAATTCTTGACGAATCTGTCATCCTTGCTGGGGAGGGGCATGTCAGTATGTGCTGCAGAGGCCAGGGCTACAACACACACACACACACACACACACACACACACTCTCTTACTCACTCACTCACTCATTCTCTCTCTGAAAGCCAATAGTTTGCATGTGGAGAGTCATTGCCAGGCAGAGGAAATGTCAAGTGGTCAGTAGGGTCAGCACCCGTCTCTAGCCCTTTAACCCTGACCCCAGGCAAGACAAAGTCTAAGGAGTGGAGTGAAATCTGAGGTGACCCCATCCACCTCTACTGGTGAAAGTGGGATGATTTTAATCCATTTTTGGTGGGGAGCCTTTGTCACGATCTGCAGGCTGACTTCACAGCTCTTAGGGTTGTGGATGATGGGCAGGTACCCAGTTCTGTCTTAAGATGTAAAGATGTGGGTGCTGGGAAAATTTAAGTTTAGCGCTTGCCTTGCAACTGAGAGGTCTGGGAATTGAATCCTGGTCCCTGTCTGTGCAAACCCATATGTTAAACTGGTGCACTTGGTAACCACTTGTATGGCAGCAATGATTTCAACTCTCGTGTGGGAGGCCCCCAGTTCAGTTCCCACTTGGTGTGGTCCCACATCCACCTGTGTGGAATGAAGCTATGCCACAGCTATAATAACTAGAGACTCTGGGCCCTCCCTGCTTTCACGTCTCAAAAATCTAAAAAATGTGAAGTGGGAAATGGTTGAGTGTTCTATGGGAAGGGATATGGAAGACACTCCTCCCCCCTGCGTTTGGAGTCTGAAGGTACTCCTGGTGAGGGAGCAGGCTTCCCTTTGCAGCTACATCAGGCTGGGGAGGAGAAGGGCTTGGTCTTGGGAAATGAGAAACATGGAGTTGAGCAACATCTTGGGGCTGCAGCCATCTGTGATTTGTAGTTGGTTTCTGTGAGGGCTTTTGGGCTCAGGTCAGTTGAATGCATAGGTATACAGCTGCTGACTGGGGGCTGGGTAGCAGCCCCCCCCATGCCCCCCCCCGAGTTTGCCACTTGCATAATTGCAACCTTGATAGCAGTTCCAAAGGATCCTTGCAGTCAGCGGGGTCCCTTTAATTGGGACTAAGATGAGTAATGATGGAGTCCCTGGAAGCAAGTGACTTCCGAAAGGTCCCTGGAGCTGTTGGGGGCCCAGGCCAAGCCTCCAGGCTGGCCAGGTCACTACCTGAGTGCCCATGGGGGCAGCTCCTACCTTCCGGGGTCCCTGCAGGCCCCCTCCCCGGAGTGGGGTCTGGGTCCTTCCTGGGCCAGCGGGTGGCCAGAGCAGCATACACACTGGGCTCATCCGGGGGCTGCTCTGATGGGGAGGAAGGGGGTGCACTCGTCTCCCGTCTCGGTCAAGCGGTTCAGCTGGGCGTAGGTCACATCCTGGGGGTCTTCAGATGATGTCACAACCTGCCGTGGGGGGAGAGCAAAGACACGTTGGGGTGGGGGAAGCCTGAGGCCAGGGAGGAAAGGACAGTCCTGGGGACCCTCATCATTGGGGCTCTGCTGGAGATAGTGAGGGGGGGGGGGCCTTGGTTCCTCTCGTCCTCCAGTTAGTGTGTCTTTGGGAGCCTAGGGGAGGAGGCATGTGAGGTTGAAACCCCTGTGACGTGGGTGTTTGGAGATGTAAGTCTGGTACTAGGGAGAGGCCGGGACTGGAGGCAGGAAGTAGGTGTGGAGCCATCAACATGGAGGGACAGGCAGACCCCACTGTACCCCTCAAAGAAGTGCCATTCATTTGCTAAGGTGAGCTGAGTGATCCTGCCATGGGGTACAGATCTGATGGCCACCAGTGTTAGGTCCATGGGACAGATGGCAGAGAAGGAACAGATGGAGGGCTGAGCCAGGTTAAAAACCCTTCATGCAAAGATTTAGAAGGGGCCCCTCTGGGCCTCTCTGCACAAGAGATTGGATTTCAGCCCCTTGTCCACCCTGATCTTCAGCCCTGTCACCTCTACCTGAGCCTTCAACAGATTGCAGGGCAGAAGGGTCAGCGGAGCAGACCAAGGATGGCATGGGGTTGCCGTGGCCCAGGGCAGCATGCTTCCAGAAGAGAAGCTGCCTGGTGTTGAGTGGTATGAGGGTGGAGACGTGCCCACTGCATTTAGTGTATAGACAAGGAGGTGTGGGCGCCTGGCTCAGGACCAGAGGGAGCTCACCTGACTGTCCAGCTGTCTGTCCTCCTCAGGTTGTATGTCTTTCATGACAGCATCTGGTGGAGACAGAACAAAAGACCCCTCTCTTTTATTTTATTTTTTTAATATATTTTTATTTATTTATTTTTGACAGAGAGGGAGAGAGGGAGAGAGATACAGAGACAGAGAGAGAGAGAACTGAACTAGGGGAGCTCCCAGTTCAGCACATGGTTCCGCACGGGCCGGGGCCGGGACTCGATCCCCGGTCCCCAGCGCTGCAAAGTGAGCGCCCAACCCACTGAGCCATCCCGGCTTCCCCAAGACCCCTCTTGCTCAGATTCTGAGATCTCACCAGGCAGAGGCCCAGAGAGGGTCAGTGATGTGGCCAAGGTCACACAGTATCAGATTTGTGCTGTCTCACTCTCAAGCCCAGAAACATTTTGAAACAGTGTCGGTCTCCACATCCTACCCACATTCTCTGGGCCTGTCCTCCCTCGGGAATATCCCCTCCCTGTCTCCTTACACAAGTTCTCATCCTGGACATCAGCAGCTGGTCTGGAGCTGGGAGAGCAGACAGAGTGTTAGGGACAGTGAGGGGGCCCTGCCGGGTGGGACTCTGGGCTTTTGGGAGAGGACTCACCTCTGCAGGCCTCTGTGCTTGGGTTCTGATGCTGCAGCCACTGCAGGAAGGTGGTGGTCAGCCTCCAGCCCATCCCAGAACTCCCCCCCGCCCCTGGGGCTGCACCGAGGATGGAACAGCTGAGATTATAGCCCCTTCCATCTGCATATAGAACTTAAGAGAATGCAGTTCTACCATGAGAAGCAAAACTGGCACATATTTTCAAACATTTCATAAGTCTGAAAAATCCTCAAGAATACTCAAGAATCTGTATACGTACACTCACAGTTAATCTCTCTCAGACTTTCCATTGAGAAACACCGGAGGTTTTCTCAGCTGAACTTGCCCATCTACTTGGCTTTGCCCTGGCCGCCACCCCAAGCCTGCCCCCTCCCGGGACCCAGGACACCCTGTTTCCTACTCACCAGACATCGGGTGTTTGCCCTGATACCGGTGTCATAGGAGGAGGACGAGGAGGAGGGAGAGCAGCAGGATGAGGGCCACCGAGACCCCGATCAGGACCTTCAAGTGCCATTTGAGACCTTGGGCACGAGCGACATCATGCATGAGCCAATGGTGACGTTTAATACAGCTCCTGTGTGCCCGGCACGTGCTGGGGTCTGCCCATGTCCTCTCACCCTCACAACAGTGATTGCTTACCCTTCCCCACCCATTTCACAGAGGAGGAAACGGAGGGGCGGAGAGGTTATTAACCCAGCCTGGAAGTGGCAGAGCTGGGACTGGGACTTGGGACTGTGGGTTCCCTTGTGCGTTTTAATTATTATTATTTATGCTGTCCCCTTAGCCTCCAGGCAGAACACCTGTCACCCCTCTCCATTCCAGCTCAGGTCTGCCTCTCACTGCAGAGGCCTGACACCCCCACCTGGGGCCCGTGTGCACATGGAGTGTGTGTAACTGGGACATGCGGGAGGACAGGCCCTGGTCTCTGAATAGGGCCGGGCCGCGTGCTGAGGGCTGGCACTGGGAGGGAGGTGATGAGGGCCTGTTCCGCAGCCATGAGCCCAGGACTCGGGAGGAACACAACTGTCCAAGATCCTCACACGGGAAGGAGCGGGGCTGGGATTTGAACCCCAGGTGTGGCTCCTTTCCCTAACTCCATGGCCTCTGCTTGGCTGGCTGAACGCCCCTGCTTATGGAGGGGAGCTCAGACCCTGCCTGTGTCCTCAGCACACACCGTGTACAAGCACTCTTCTCGGCCTGTGCAGTCGGGAAATTGGTTTCAGCGAGAAGGAACTTTCCTTAGGCCCTCATCTCAGAAGTGGCTGAGCCAAGACCAGCACCAAGCTCCTCTTACCTACCACTGCCCCACAGACCTACATGTACTCCTCTGTGGGCCTGGTTCCAGGGGGGGGGGGTGGATCCTCAACCCCCGGGGGATCAGAATGGGGGGTGAGGGATAGAGGCTGCTCTCTCCCCACTTCAGTCCAATTCCTCCTCCCCCAGGCTGGACCCCAACATCTCCCTCTGCTATGACCTCCATCCATCGTCCCCCTGTGGTCCCCCCAGCTGCCCAACGCCCCGCCCACTTGGGCAACAAGCCAGGCCACAGCAGCTCTCCGTCTCTCTGAGGACCGAGGCCTCATCTGATCGCTGCTCTTGCACTGGTCTCTCTGGGTGAGTCTGCGGGAACGAGACTGGAGGCCTGGATGCACGGCCTTGGGCCTCCTCTCCTTGTGGTCCGCCGCTCCTGCCCAACTCATGTCAGCCTCAGCGCTGAGGATGACAATGGGGCAGGGGTGGGAGATGCTCTGGCTTTGTCCTTCCCTCCAGGAGGCAGAGTCCCCTCCCGCTGACCTGTGAGCCTCTCGCTCCCCTCTCAGTGCAGAACTCCCCTGGGAAAAGCTACTGCAATGACCACAAGGACAAGAAGTGAGGCTGGGGCCCCTCACCTGACACCACAAGCTCCAGCGGGTCACTGGGGTATGACAACAGGTAGGGGGACATGCTGTGTGAACCGTAGCACCTGTAAGTCCCCTTGTGGGCTGAGGTCACGGGGCTCATGGTGAAGGTGACTTGAAAGGGTGCAGCCGTGTTCTGGAGATGAAGGAGCTGGGGCGCCGCTGGGGACCCCTCCTTGTACAGGTGCAAGGTGTCACACCAGGTCTCAGAGCGACACTGCAGGGTCATGTTCTCTCCCCAGGGCACTGAGGGTCCCGGCTTGGCTGAGAGGGAGGGTTTCTTGTACATTCCTGCGAGAGAGGAAGCTTGTGATGTGTAGAGAGCCACCCCTCCCACATGCCCTTAACCCTGAGCTGAGGGACCACGTCCTTCTCCAGCGACTCTGCTCATGACCCGCCTGGCAGCTCCTCCCAGTCCCTCTGAGTGGGTCTCTTATCTCTGTGCATCTCACTCCCCTCTTCTCACTCTCCTGAGACCAAACCCCATCTCAACTGCTGCTCCAGGCCCCTCTCCCTGCACCCCATCACCATCAGGGTGTCCGTGGGCCCAGCATCCTGACATGGGGCAGGACAGAGTTCCTCACCTGCCACCAGGACGTCCAGGGGGTCACTGAGGGCCGACCACACATGGGAGAGGTTGTGTCCTCCGTAGCATCGGTACCGGCCCCCGTGGGAGCCGCTCACAGGGCCCCGGGGGAAGTCAGGGCTGTGCTGCCCAGCAGGACGCTGGGGGGTGTGGGCCCCTCATCCTTGGTCAGAGCAAATCTGTCCAAGCTGGCCTCCCAGTGACGGGATGGTCAAGTTGTGTCCAGATAGCACCAGTGCGCTGGGCCGGGCCAAGAGCGAGGGCCCTCTATACATGCCTGGCGAGAAGGGGATACATGCCACATTGCCCATTGGGCTGCAGGGACAGTTCTCAGTCGTCCCTCCCTAAACCTCCCGCCTGTGGTTCTGTCTCAGGGAAGCCAGTGTCACTGACCCCCATGGTCCCCAGGGCTCCTCAGGGCACACGGCTTTGATCAGTACTAAGCCGGGGTCCCCTCACCTGTGACCGTGAGACGCAGTGGGTCGCTGGGGAGTGACCGTACATTGGGGTAGAGGCTGGAGGAACCACAGCATCTGTAGGTGCCCCCGTGGGAGGTGTTCACGGGGCCCACAGGGAAGAAGGCCTGCCACCGCTCAAGGCCGACCCACCACCTCGATTCTGCGTGTCGGGGCAGCTCAGCTCCTCCATCCTTCAGCAGATGAAAAGTGCCCGGTGTGAACTGGGAGCTGCACACGAGGGACACATTCCTGCCTGAGGCCACCACAGGGCTTGGGTGGGCTGAGAGGGAGGAGCTGTGTACACACCCGAGGGAGGAGCAGGGAGCTCTGTTACAGGGGGACCATTACCCCACGTACCCCATGTGAGGGCTGCAAGACGCGAGATCCCCCTGAGTCCACACCGCGTTCCCTTCTGCCTGTGAGGCGGAGCCCATTGTGGAAAGGGACCCAGCTCCTCCCTCTCACCTGTCACCACCAGGGACAGGGGGTCGCTCCGTTGCGACCATCTGTTCCTGTTGGTGTGATAAGCACACTGGTACAGTCCTGCAGTGTGTGAGCTTGTGGTTCTCATGGAGGAACTGCTCTTGTTGCTGGTGTCCTGTAGAATCTTCGTATCCCAGGGTCCAGAGACCCTGTCTCTGTACAGACTGAAGGCACCAGCCTGCAGAGACCCCTGATACCAGATGGTCACAGGGCTCCCCAGGGTGACCGTGGGGCCTGGGTCCGCCCAGATGGAGGGTTTGGGGAGGACCACTGGAAAGGAATCAGACCTGAAATGTTAGGGGGCCCTTCTCCCCTCTGTTTCTCTGCTGTCACTCCAAGGCCCCTCCCAGACTGGTCCCCATCAGCCCAGACCCTTTCCCTCCAGCTGCCCAGGGGGGGTTTGGACCTGAAGCAGGGGGTCTTGGGGGGAAGGACTCACCTGCTTGTACTAGATCCCACGAGCTCCGACACGGCCCTGGGAGAGAGCGCCTGTGAGAACGGCCCTCCCACCACCACACAGAAGCCCCAGGCCTGGTCTGCGCCCCTGCGCACATCTCTCCTACCCCCAGAAATTCTGTCGCCACTGAGCCTCCTGAGCCCTGGAGCGGAGGAAGCCCCATCTCTCCTCCTTTCCCCGACAGCTCACCCAGGAAGAGAAGGGCCGCGAGGGTCAGGGTCGTGGTGCTGCCTCCCTTGGTCCCCAGCCCGGCACACAGACGGGCGCACAGGGAGTGACAAAGTCCAGGCTCCGTGTGACGTGTCATGGGTTCCTCGTCAGCAGCCTCTAAGGAAGGGAACAGCAGCCTCTAAGGAAGGGGACAGCAGCCTCTAAGGAAGGGGACAGCCCCTTCCAGGGCCTCGCTCGCTCTGCTCTCCCTGAGGGCTCTGAGAACTTGCAGACCAGGTCTGTTCCTCACCAAACCCCACACACTCGTCTGCAACTCATGCCAAATCCAAATCCTCAGAGTGGCACTGGTCCCAGAACAAGAGGGTAGAGGACACCGGCAGATGAGGAGCTGGCCCAATTTCTCCTCCAGTTCTGACTCTGCCTTTACTTTTCTTTTATACATGTTTTCCAAAGGTTTATTTTATTGTTTTTGACAGAGAGAGAGAGAAAGAGACACAGAGACAGAGAGAAGGGGGAGGGCCCAGAGCAGTCTCCATAGTTGCACATCATCAGCTTTCAACGTAGTTTTATTCCACACAACTGGGAGGGCCACACAGGACAGGAACTGGGCGGGACCTCCTGAATGGAGCTCACCCAAAGCGGGGTGGAGGCCAAACCGGGGGCCTCCCACATGGGAAGCGCACTCCAGCAAGAACCAAACTGTAGGCACACCCCAGTTCAGCATATGGATCCGCATGGGCCGGAGCCAGGACTCATTTCTCAGACCCTGGGGCTGCAAAGTAAATATTTAACCCTCTGAGCCATCCCGGCATCCCCTGCCTTTTCTAGAACCAGTGTGACCTTGGGTAAGTCACTTTCCTGAGAGCCTGTAAATGTAATCTTTCTTCCTTTCTCTCGCTGGCCAAGCAGTGAGGCAATGCTTACAGAGCAGTTACCATGTCCAGCCATAGTGCCAGGCTCTGGACATTAACTGCTGAAGCTGGCAGAGTCTTTCCTTGCACTCATGGGGCTCAGTCAGATGAACGAAGATAGACATTACAGATATTTAGATGGCAGACAATGCAGTTACAGCCTTGGAAGATTGTTACCTGTTGGAATTAAAAATGGGACAACAAGATTCAATATCAGGTCGACATTACGTAACCTGGATCCTGGTTGTGAGGGCGTCTTTCTCAGGGACGGAGAGGCCCAGGGCATGAGCAGCGGTTAGCATGGAGCTGGTGGGCTGGGTGGCATCGTGACCAGAAAGGTCTGGAGCTGTTCTCAGCCTTGACAGCAGCCAGGCAAGGTCTCAAGCATTGTGCACATATTCTGGATTTTATCTTGAAAGCAGTGGGAAAATTTTGTGCAACAGGCAGTATGAACAGATTTCTATTTTAAAAAGACTGTACCACTATGTAAAAGTGTAATGCGGGAGGGTTTATCGATAATTAACTCCAGCAAGATGGTGTGTTGATCAGTATAGTAAGTCATTAATGTAGTTTTCTTGTATAATCCTTACACAAACCTATAACACAAGCTACAGTCACAGTTTAGTGGCATACGACAAGATGGCTTTTTGATCTGACAGGTTGGCTAGGTTCAAACTGGCAGAGGGAGCAGCTGAGGAAGGCACAGAATTGTTGAATGGCTCAGTTTCTGAGTGTGGAGTGTGGGTAACTAGGAGGAGTTTGGTTGTGGAAAAACAGTGTTTGCTGGGGTTGGCGAGGTTAGCTCAGACCTGATCACTCCCAGCCTTGAATATCAGACGGTGCCACCTGGATCTGCTTTGAAGATGGAAGCTGGTGGAAGGGTTGGTGCAGACAGGCTTGGCCAGGATTGGGTTATAGGAAGAGTCCTTTGGTGGTGGAGGGAGGAGTGAACTGGAGAAAGTGGTGGGACCTGGATTGGAGGTCCCGGAAGGAGGCTGATGTGATAACACAGACAGATGTCTGGAGTCTTGTGGTGGGTGGGGGACATGGTTAAGAAGGGCTCAAGGGGCATAACGGTGTGGATTTGCTGATCGGATGGATATGATGTGCACGACAGTAAGGGCCTGGAGGCTGTTCCATTCTCTTCTTAATGCCTAGAGGAGCCAGTGAAACCATCACAGGCAGACAACCCTGAGTGAGAGGGAAGCAAGGAAAGGGGTGTAGAAGGCTGATCACCATTTCTCAGGAGAAAGCACAGCCCTACATCCTGGCCTGGGACTGTAGATTTTCTTTCTTTTAACCACTTCCCTTCACTGACTTCCTTGTTTCTAAGTCAGCACCGTCCTTTCCTTCAAAACCTCTGAGTCATTTCTGCTCCTCAGTGGCCCTTCCTCCCCTTGGCAGAGCTCTTCCTCTCCCACTGGATTCTTTTTTATTTAAAAATTTTTTAAAATTGTTTTTGACAGAGACAGAGAGACAGAGAGAGACAGAGAGAAGGGGGAGGGCCCAGAGCAGTCTCCATAGGTGTACGTCATTAGTTTTTGACATGGTTTCATTCCACACAGGTGGGTGAGGGCCACGCAGGGTGGGAACCGGGCTGGGGGCCTCCCGCATGGGAGACACTCCACTGCGGGCTGAACCAGGGGGCCTCCCAGAGGCGAAGCTCGCTCCGGTGAGAACTGAAATGGGGCCACACCCCAGTTCAGCATATGGGTTCACACGGGCTGGGGCCAGGATTTGATTCTTGGTCTCCGGGGCTGCAAAGCAAGCACTTAACCCGCTGAGCCATGCCGGCTTTGTCCCACTATGGATTCTTTCTCCAGCACTGGTGAGAGTCGAGATTGCAGGCAATTCAGAGTTTAAAAAATGAACGTAGACTCAGGGATCTGTGAGACAATTTATGCCATTGATCTCCCAGCAAAAGGAGAATGATAACAATGAAGCAAAAAAGTATTTTTTTAAAAGATTTATTTTTTTTGTTTTTTTTTGTTTGTTTTTTTTTAGTAGAAAGTTTTCCCAGTCCTTAAATATATATTATTTATTTATTTATTTATTTATTTATTGACAGGGAGAGAGAGAGATACAGAGACAGAGACAGAGAGAGAACTGAACTGGGGGAGCTCCCAGCCCAGCACATGGGTCCGCACGGGCCGGGGCCGGGACTCGATCCCCGGTTCCCGGCGCTGCAAAGTGAGCGCCCAACCCACCGAGCCATCCCGGCCTCCCCAATTTTTATTGTTTTTGATAGAGAGAGAGAGAGAGATAGAGACACAGAGACAGAGAGAAGGGGGAGGGCCCAGAACAGTCTCCATAGTTGCACATCATCGGTTTTTCCACATAGTTTCATTCCACAGGTGGGCGGTGCTGCACAGGGCAGTCCCCAGTTCAGCATATGGGTCCGCACGGACTGGGGCCGGGATTTGATCCTTGGTCCCTGGGGCTGAAAAGTGAGTGCTTAACCCACTGAGCCATCCCTGCTTCCCCAAGAAAAAAAGTATTTGAAGAAATAGCTGGGGAAAGCCGGGACGGCTCAGCGGGTTGAGCGCTCGCTTTGGGGCCATGAGGACCGAGGATCGAATCCCGGCTCCGGCCCAGGCAGGACCCACGTGCTGAACTGGGGAGTTCCCACAGTTCGGTTCTCTAGCTGTCTCTGTCTCTGTCTCTCTCTCTATCTGTCAAAAAGTAAAATAGAAATAACTATGCACTGAAGAC